>MU771467.1:539004-594202 GCA_026770625.1 Nicotiana glauca | reverse complement strand
TATGAACTTATATGTTCGGTATTGTCGCTATTAGCCGGAATGGCGGTTTGGTATTCATGTGATGAGTATGTTGGTACTGTGTAATGTTTCTACATGACTTGGTAATGACGAAGAAGTCTACAGGATAGTAGATGGATTGTTAAGTGATTCGATTCCTATTGTGGCTTGATGTGTAGTCCGATCTATGGGCGCGTGAAGAATATTTTCGTATCTCCTAGTTTGGAGTTAAGTGTAATACTTGTGGCGAAATGAGTTCAGACTCAGGAAGACTAAAATTGCTGTGTTATGTGTATGATGGTTGAAGATGTGCGGAAATACTAAATTGAGGCGAAGCAGGAGGGGTATCTCATGCGGAGTGTTCTTAAGGGGTACGATTTTTATGTATATTATTAGAAAATCTCACGTGTAATTGAAAGGTACGTGTTGTAATTTGAAAATTTGGGTCGCTTCAGAGAGTGGACTCAGCTGATGTGGGGATGAATGCGAGGTTTGTAGAGGATTCCAATATCCGAGGATTTGTGTTTTCTTAAACTAGTAAATGATTTGAGTTAATATCACTATAATATTGTGGCATCATTAGAGTAAAAGTATTATGGGTTATTAAATGTGTCCTGATAGATGGCTTCGAGCCAAGTTGGGGAGGTTGTTGTTGATTAGCTGATTGCTCGGTTATGTGTTATATTGTTTCTGTTTCGAGGTATGCTGGCGGATCCGTCCTGGTTGCAGAAAATGAGCCGAGGATGGTAAGAGTGGAGCAAAATTTTGATAAATGTGATATGGTGCTTCGTAGATGTGAGGAAATAATAGGAGGTCTTGAGCAGTTATTGATAAAGGATGCTCGGTGTATAGAGAAGGAAGATTTTCATTTGTATTGGAATGAGATCATATCCTACGGTGTCAGAGTGCTAATAAGGCACGAGTGGTTCTGCTCGTTAAGTCAGGTAAACTGCAGTTGTGTAAGAGTGAATGACTCTCGATAATGGTTTTATTATGTCCAAGGCTTGTCATGTAATAATCAGGTGTCTTAAGGTTGGGTATGCAGCTAAGGACTGTGTTTTCATTAGGAAATGATCAAGACTTGTGGTATTTTATGTTAACTATGGTAATCTATGTATCCGCATCAGGAAAGTAAATGAAACAGAGTTAGATTCATAGAGGGTTCTTCTAGGTAAGGTATTCTGGGATGTGGTGTTCTGGAAATATTTGAGTGAGTAGTCAGCGGGTTGTGGCTCCTATCAGTGTGGTCTTATGTTCGAATCTCCTGTGGTGAGCCTGGATTGAGGCATTGTGATGCTACAGCGAGGGGTAAATATCAAGTGGATGATGAATAAAAAGAGAAATTTGATAGATGGAATAGCTTGATAATAGACCGAATCGGCATGGTAAGGGTAGGATTAATTCTTAGTAGGTGTTCGAGGTAATGAGCTTTTGCAGCAATGCTCTTGGGTTTTGACGGCTTGCTCAGCTTGGTTTAGATAAAAGGATTCAGTCCTGGTAGTTTAGCTTGTACAAATGGAGTTGGCAGAGATGTTCTTGTTAGGTTTTACCGTGGTTTGAAGATGAGTATATTTCTTATGGGTATGCGAAGCGTGGAGTGTGTAATGATTTTTCTTCTAAATGGGACCAATGAAAGGTCTTGACTAGTTGAGTTCGTCGATGTCTGCGGCGCGGAAGGGAGATAAAAGTTCTCATGTTATCCTAGTGTGGCTTGGTATATTAGATTTTGCATGTGATGTTGAGTTGTAGACTGGTTGTCGCAATGTGGGTTATCCTAGACTATTGTGCTATGGGATATGTCAGAAAATGCCACAGGTTTCGTGGCGAGGTGCATCAAATTATGTTATAGCAGAGTGGTTGGTATTCCAAAGATCAGCGGATGGTTGGGAAGGATTGCTTTCCTTAATTGGGCCTTTGTGACGGATGTTAGTATAGAGGTTTCTACCATTGATTCAGTTTCGGTTTTGAGAGACTCTTTTTCAAATACGTTTCTTATGGCCGGGCATGTCGTCGGGCGAGATTGTGGATTTTAGCATTTATTTGGCACCGGGAACCGTATCGTACGGCTCCGGCAGGAGTTATAAAAAGTGGAAGGAGCAGCTTCAGGCTTCTTGGTAATGAGTTTGTTGGCAGGCCGATGTGGCTACGTATTCAGATTGAGATGGCTTGGTTGGCCCCGATATGTATTGTTGAGAGATAGGCTGAATCTATCATTATTGAGCTTGTTAGTGATCTGGGGAGATCTATGAGTTGCTGTTTCGATGTTGCGAGGCGTTGTGATTTTCAGACTGTGGGCACATATAGTGCGGTGCTATCGAGATTCCTAGTAGAAGTTGAGGGGGAAAGACCTCAGTTGTGTTCGAGTTTTGTAGCTTACAACGCTATATGTAGATATCGTATGCACTCAGTATGCTTACTACCAGTACTCGGTATTTTGTTGTAATGAGCAAATTTGGCTCGATGTGCATCTCCTTATGTGAGATATATGTATGGATCGGATGGCATGCCGCCATGTACATGTGTTGATCGGGTGGCACTCCGCCACGGGTATGTCATTTGGATCGGGTTGCACGACGCAACAGTGTGATGTTGAGAATAGCTTTCCATATGTTACCTTGCTTCTTGGTTTCTGAAGAGTTTGAGTTATAGCTCTTACATTTGAGTCATTAACATGATTCTAGTATATTCAGACCGTCTCTTATTGGCGCGTGTATTATGCAAGTTGTGGCTTAAGCTGGTGTTGATGTGTCATATCACCAGAGTAGTGTGTTGGACCCGACGTGATTGTTGGGGGTCATTAATGAACACGATCGTATTTGATTTCATCTTGTTGGAAGGATAATATCGAGGTTCAAGTTTATTCTGAGTATTGACGCGAGGTTCTGATTTTGAGTATGATTTTGGAAATCTGTTGTGGTATTAGTCAAATAGGGAGTGGTTTCATGAATGGTTGATCTGAGAAATGGCTACGGTTTGCTGTGTGTTACATTGTCATTGATAGGATGTGAAATGTTGGTATGGGGCTTTATTTATTGAGAAGTTTCTATTGGTATATGGTTGTTGTGGAAAACTGCTGTGAATAGGAGTTATCGTTTCAGGTGCTAGATTATGTGGTTTGTCGTGTGACTTCATTTGAGGATGCAAGTATGGGTTGTTACATCTGGTTCGGGACTATTCAAAGTATATGTGCGAGGTTTGATCATATTGATGGTTTCAGAAGTGAAAAAGTAGTTCTGTGAATTATGGGTTAGACTGGATTGGGTAATTTCAGCCATGTCGTGTTGTCGGACCTATAAAAGATAGGGTGACATGGGATCACCCCGGGAATATGCTTGGTAAAGTCATTTAACTGTTGGTTGGCTTCTAGGACAACTCTGGGTACGCTTGAGGATGAGCGATTATTTAAGTTGGGGAGGATGTGACGATCCGACCCGTCGTCTCATGTATTACTGCTCTATTTCCCACACTTCATGCTTCTTCTTGTTTCATTATTAGTGCTTGGTGTGTTAGAATTGATTTGGGTTGGTTTTGGTAGAAAATGAGACACTTAGTCTCTTTAAGGAAGGCTTGTTTTGGAAAAGTCAACCAGAAGTTGATTTGTGAGTTAGATGGCTCGGATGTGATTTTCGATGATACGATTAGCTTCGGGAGGTGATTTGTGACTTAGTAGTGCGATCGGAATTGAATTTGGAGGTCCGGTGTATAATGAGGCTTGAATTGGCGAAGTTTGAATTTTGGCAAATTCCGGTTGATAGGTGAGATTTTGATCCGAGGGTCGGAATGGAATTCCGAGAGTTGTTGTAGCTTCATTAGGTGATTTTGGAGACGTGTGCAAAATTTCAGGACATTCGGATGTCGTTTGATTGGATTTTTGATTGAAAGTGCATTTTAGAAGTTTTTAAAGAACTTAGTCTTGAATCCGATGAGAATTGATGATTTTGGTGTTGTTAGATGTGTTTTGATGATTGGAACAAGTTTGAATGATATTTTAGGATGCGTTGGTGCTTTTGGTTGAGGTCCCGGAGGGCCTCGGGTGAGTTTCGGGGTGGTTTCGTACCATTTCTAGGCCATTTTTAACTGCTGGTTTCTGTCTGCATCAGTGTTCTACGCGATCGCGGACAATGGGTCGCGATCGCGGTAAGTAAAATGTGAGAAACAAGTTAATGAATAGCGATCGCGTACAATGCTTCGCGATCGCGAAGAAGGAAATTTCTGTTGCATTGATCCTACTTTGGAAGCTCATATATTTTTATATACAAGGACTTTTGAGGTGATTAAAAAACAAAGTTGTAGACCTTTGTGTCTAGTTTCCAAAAAGCTAAAGAAATCATAATTTGGACATATGTAGCAAAAGTTATGGACGTTACACTATAGGCTATCCGAGAAGGATTTCTAATACACATGAATGAATTTGAAAGCTTATATCTAGCAATATATAAAGATTCAGGAAATGAGAAACATATAAAAGTTATAGCCCTATGTGTCTAGTTTCCATAACATCAAACCATATGTCATTCGGAGTTGTGTGCAAAACGTTATGACTATTATACTGAAGGCTGTCCGGAGGAGCTGGAATTGTTCATCGCGATCGCGAAGGGTTGACCGTGATCGCAAATAGTAAATTTTGGCTGGAAAATTGTTCTCCGCGATCGCGAAGAGTAAAATACTTGGGCAGAATGTTTTAAGACACATCAGTCGCAATTTTGGGCTAAGTTTACACCCATAGTTGCTCTTTTTTGGAGACTTTTGAAGGAGATTAGCGAGGGATTCAAGGGGGGGAAATTTGGAGGTAAGTTTCTTGGACTCAAAACTTGTTTTTATTGTGAAATCCATCTATGAAATCATGGAATTTTAGCTAAAATGATAAAAATTAGGGCTTGAGTTTTGATAATTAAAATTGGAATTTGATAGGTCATTTGAGCTCAAATTTGGGAGTTCTTGGTATGTACGGACTCGTTGCGAGACGAGGAATCCGTTAATGTAAGTTTTACAATTTTTTGGGGAGCGGGTCCGGGGCTCGGGTTTTGCTAATTTCGAGGTTTTTGCTATAATTCGATGGTTTTCGATTGGGTTTTGTCCCATTTGCATTTTGTGATGTATTCGCTTTATTTTTGGCTAGACTCGACGCGCGTGGAGGCCAATTTGAGGGGCAAAGGCGTCGCAGGACTGAGATTTTTCGGGTTCGAGTTGAGTAATACTTGTAAATGATATCCTGAGGGTTTGAAACCCCGGATTTGCACATCATAGTACTGTATTGAGGTGACTTACACGCCGGATAAGAGCGTGGGGTAGAGCACCATTTGGGATTGTGACTTGATCCGTCCCGGTTGTTGATTTTTGCTGCGTATTTGACTGAAATTACTTGTTATCATCATAATTTGGACTGATTGCCATGTTCGGGGCCTTGTGCCGACTTGTAAAATCCTTCGAGGATTGATATTTGTACATAGAATGATATTGCATATCATTTAAATTCAGTCCAAGCTTTAAATGTTGTTTTGCAAACTCAGCCATAATTATAACCGTTGAAAACTTAAATGACATTTTTAAATGTATTTCGGGCTGGAAACTTCTATTTTTTAAATGCCCAAGGGGCTTACTATATTATTTTCTGGACTGATTATAAAGTGACTTGAAATAGTGGTAATAATGACACTGTTATACTTGAAACAGTGGTAACAATGACACTGTAATATATACTTGGAACAGTGGTAACAATGGAACTGTATGATATAAATTGGTCAGGTAACAATGGCTGACCGGTCAGGTAACAATGACTGACCAAGATATTGCGCTTGGGCTGTTGGAGCCCCTCCGGAATCTGTACACACCCCCAGTAAGTGCCGTTGATGTTAAATAAGTGGAGCGGGCTGCACGCAACAGCGGATACTAGAGTGTACAATCATATGCATTGCATTGCATTCATACATTTGTGCACTATTTGTTGTTGTGTGATTTCCTAAGATATTTATTTGTTGTTTTGATATTGTCTGATCACTTTCAAAGTGGATAAATCTGAGACAGTGGTAACAGTGACACTGTATGATGTAAATGGGTCAGGTAACAGTGGCTTGCCAGAAATAAGCGTATTGCATGAAGGGCGAGTTATGAGCTCAATTATGCATACTTGTTTGTGCCCGAGGGGTTGGCTTTCGTGCTAACTTGCACTACGTGTTTTCACATTTATTTGCTTAACTGTTGGAAAAAGATATTTTCAAAAGAGGTTTTGAACTGAGTTAAGATAATTTCTAAAGGATTTTTCACGTTTTCCCTATTTTCTCAAAGGGTTACATTGTACTATATAGCACGTTGATTTGCTTTACGTGATTTATTGCTGCTCAGTTATTATTTACTCTTATTACCACTGAGTTGGAAGTACTCACTTTACTCCCTGCACCTCGTGTGCAGTTGAAGGTATTATTCGCCCGGTAGCGGGTTATTAGCTGATTGAAGATATACTAAAATAGCTGAGCAAGGTGACCGCAAGCGTCCGCGGCACCGCACTTCATCTTTAAATCTCTAGATTTTATTCTGTATATATAATATTGGCCCTATAGTAGGGTTCCTACTTCTTAAATGCTCGTGACTTGTGACACCTCGGTCGGGTTGTGTGGGGTTGTAGTCCTGATTATTATTGTTGTTAAGCTGTATCACTTCACTCATTTTTGTTTAAAATAATCTTAAAAGGAAGTGAATTGGGTTAGTTGGCTGGCCTTGTCTTCACGAGAGGTGCCATCACGACCAGTGTGGGTTTGGGTCGTGACAAGTTGGTATCAGAGCCTAGGTTACTAGGTCTCACGAGTCATGAGCGGGTTTAGTAGAGTCTCGCGGATCGGTACGGAGACGTCTGTATTTATCCTCGAGAGGCTGCAGAACCTTTAGGAAAACTTCACTTTCTTGGAATTCTTATCGTGCTTACTTGATTCAGCTTGAGATATAACTCTTGAAATTCTTTCCACGCGATTGTATGCGCACGTGGGCGCTTAGTATTGTAATTGCCTTGATGGCTTGTGATTCCCCGATCGAGGGTCGAGATATAATCACGTGAGTTTGATGTTGGGCCAGTCTGGAGGACTTGATGTTGGATCTTTGCTTATGGCTTGAGCACCAAGGTGCTGATTGTGCGAGCTAGTGTTATGAACTTATATATTTGGTATTGTCGCTATTAGCCGGAATGGCGGTTTGGTATTCATGTGATGAGTATGTTGGTACTGTGTAATGTTTCTACATGACTTGGTAATGACGAAGAAGTCTACAGGATAGTAGATGGACTGTTAAGTGATTCGATTCCTATTGTGGCTTGATGTGTAGTCCGAATTACGGGCACGTGAAGAATATTTTCGTATCTTCTAGCTTGGAGTTAAGTGCAATACTTGTGGCGGAATGAGTTCAGACTCAGGAAGACTGAAATGGTTGTGTTATGTGTATGATGGTGGAAGATGTGCTGAAATACTAAATTGAGGCGAAGCAGGAGGGGTATCTCCTGCGAAGTGTTCTTAATAGGTACGATTTTTATGTATATTGTTAGAAGATCTCACGTGTAATTGAAAGGTACGTGTTGTAATTTGAAAATTTGGGTCGCTTCAGAGAGTGGACTCAGCGTATGTGGGGATGAATGCGAGGTTTGTAGAGGATTCCAATATCCGAGGATCTGTATTTTCTTAAACTAGTAAATGATTTGAGTTAATATCACTATAATAATTTGGCATCATTAGAGTAAAAGTATTATGGGTTATTAAATGTGTCCTGATAGATGGCTTCGAGCCAAGTTGGGGAGGTTGCTGTTGATTAGCTGATCGCTCGGTTGTGTGCTATATTGTTTCCGTTTTGAGGTATGCTGGCGGATCCGTCCTGGTTGCAGAAAATGAGCCGAGGATGGCACGAGTGGAGCAAAATTTTGATAAATGTGATATGGTGCTTCGTAGATGTGAGGAAATAATAGGAGGTCTTGAGCAGTTGTTGATAAAGGATTCTCGGTGTATAGAGAAGGAAGATATCCGTTTGTATTGGAATGAGATCATATCCTACGGTGTCAGAGTGCTAATAAGGCACGGGTGGTTCTGTTTGTTAAGTCAGGTAAATTGCAGTTGTGTAAGAGTGAATGACTCTCGAGAATGGTTTTATTATGTCCAAGACTTTTCATGTAATAATCAGGTGTCTTAAGGTTGGGTATGCGGCTAAGGACTGTGTTTTCATTAGGAAATGATCAAGACTTGTGTTATTTTATGTAAACTATGGTAATCTATGTATCCGCATTAGGAAAGTAAATGAAACAGAGTTAGATTCACAGAGGGTTCTTCTAGGTAAGGTATTCTGGGATGTGGTGTTCTGGAAACATTTGAGAGAGTAGTCAGCGGGTTGTGGCTCCTATCAGTGTGGTCTTATGTTCGAATCTCCTGTGGTGAGCCTGTATTGAGGCATTGTGATGCTACAGCGAGGGGTAAATATCAAGTGGATGATGAATAAAAAGAGAAATTTGATAGACGTAATAGCTTGATAATAGCCCGAATCGGCATGGTAAGGGTAGGATTAATTCTTAGTAGGTGTTCGAGGTAATGAGCTTTTGTAGCAATGCTCTTGGGTTTTGACGGCTTGCTCAGCTTGGTTTAGATAAAAGGATTCAGTCCTGGTAGTTTAGCTTGTACAACTGGAGTTGGCAGAGATGTTCTTGTTCGGTTTTACCATGGTTTGAAGATGAGTATATTTCTTATGGGTATGCGAAGCATGGAGAGTGTAATGATTTTTCTTCTAAATGGGACCAATGAAAGTTCTTGACTAGTTGAGTTCGTCGATATCTGCGGCGCAGAAGGGAGATAAAAGTTCTCATGTTATCCTAGTGTGGCTTGGTATATTAGATTTTGCATGTGATGTTGAGTTGTAGACTGGTTGTCGCAATGTGGGTTATCCTAGACTATTGTGCTATGGTCTATGTCACAAAATGCCACCGCTTACGTGGCGAGGTGCATCAGATTATGTTATAGCAGAGTGGTTGGTATTCCAAAGATCAGCGGACGGCTGGGAAGGATTTCTTTCCTTAATTGCGCCTTTGTGACGGATGTCAGTATAGAGGTTTCTACCATTGATTCAGTTTCGATTTTGAGAGACTCTTTTTCAAATACGTTTCTTGTGGCCGGGCATGTCGTCGGGCGAGATTGTGGATTTCAGCATTTATTTGGCATCGGGCACCATATTGTACGGCTCCGGCATGAGTTATAAAAAGTGGAAGAAGCAGCTTCAGGTTTCTTGGTAATGAGTTCGTTTGCAGGCCGATGTGGCTACGTATTCAAATTGAGGTGGCTTGGTTGGCCCCGATATGTATTGTTGAGGGATAGGTTGAATCTCTCATTATTGAGCTTGTTAGTGATCTAGGGAGATCTATGAGTTGTTGTTTCAATGTTGCGAGGCGTTGTGATTTTCAGACTGTGGGCACATATAGTGCGGTGCTATCGAGATTCCTAGTGGAAGTTGAGGGGGAAGGACCTCAGTTGTGTTTGAGTTTTGTAGCTTACAATGCTATATGTAGATATCGTATGCACTCAGTATGCTTACGACCAGTACTCGATATTTTGTTGTAATGAGCAAATTTGGCTCGATGTGCACCTCCTTATGTGAGATATATGTATGGATCAGGTGGCACGCCGCCATGGATATGTGTGGATCGGTTGGCACACCGCCACGGGTATGTCATTTGGATCGGGTTGCACACCGCAACAGTGTGATGTTGAGAAAAGCTTTCCATATGTTACCTTGGTTTCTGAAGAGTTTGTGTTACAACTCTTTCATTTGAGTCATTATCATGATTCGAGTATGTTCAGACCGTCTTTTATTGGCGCGTGTATTATGCAAGTTGTAGATTAAGCTGATGTTGATGTGTCATATCACTAAAGTAGTGTGTTGGACCCGAAGTGATCATTGGGGGTCATTAATGAACACGATCAAATTTGATTTCAGCTTGTTGGAAGGATAATATCGAGGTTCAAGTTTATTCTGAGTATTGACGTGAGGTTCTGATTTTGAGTATGATTTCGGAAATCTTTTGTGGTATTAGTCAAAGAGGGAGTGGTTTCATGAATGGTTGATCTGAGAAATGGCTACGGTTTGCTGTGTGTTACATTGTCATTGATAGGATATGAAATGTTGGAATGGGGCTTTATCTATTGAGAAGTTTCTATCGGTATATGGTTGTTATGGACAGCTGTTGTGAATAGGAGTTATCGTTTGAGGTGCTGGATTATGTAGTGTGTCATGTGATTTCATTTGAGGATGCGAGTATGGATTGCTACATCTGGTTCGGGACTATTCAAAGTATATGTGCGAGGTTTGATCGTATTGATGGTTTCAGAAGTGAAAAAGTAGTTTTGTGAATTACGGGTTAGGCTGGATTGGGTAATTTCAGCCATGTCATGTTGTCGGACCTATAAGAGATAGGGTAACAAGGGATCACCCCGGGAATATGCTTGGTAAAGTCATTTAACTGTTGGTTGGCTTCTAGGACAACTCTGGGTACGCTCGAGGACGAGCGATTATTTAAATTGGGGAGGATGTGATGATCCGACCCATCGTCTCATGTATTACTGCTCTGTTTCCCCCATTTCATGCTTCTTCATGTTTCGTTATCAGTGCTTGGTGTGTTAGAATTGATTTGGGTTGGTTTTGGTAGAAAATGAGACACTTAGTCTCTTTAAGGAAGGCTTGTTTTGGAAAAGTCAACCAGAAGTTGATTTGTGAGTTAGAAGGCTCGGATGTGATTTCCGATGATTCGGTTAGCTTCGGGAGGTGATTTGTGACTTAGGAGTGCGATCGGAATTGAATTTGGAGATCCGATGTAGAATTAGGCTTGAATTGGCAAAGTTTGAATTTTGGCGAATTCCGGTTGATAGGTGAGATTTTGATCCGAGGGTCGGAATGGAATTCCGAGAGTTGCTGTAGCTTCGTTAGGTGATTTTGGATACGTGTGCAAAATTTCAGGTCATTCGGAGGTCTTTTGATTGGGTTTTTAATTGAAAGTGCATTTCGGAAGTTTTTAAAGAAATTAGGCTTTAATCCGATGAGATTTGATGATTTTGGTGTTGTTAGATGTGTTTTGATGATTGGAACAAGTTTGAATGAGGTTTTAGGATGCGTTGGTACTTTTGGTTGAGGTCCCGGGGGGCCTCGGGTGAGTTTTGGGGTGGTTTCGGACCATTTCTAGGCCATTTTTAATTGCTGGTTTCTGTCTGCATCAGTGTTCTATGCGATCGCGGACAATGGGTCGTGATCGCGGTGAGTAAAATGTGAGAAACAAGTTAATGAATCGTGATCGCGTACAATGCTTTGTGATCGCGAAGAAGGAAATTTCTGTTGCATTGATCCTACTTCGGAAGCTTATATCTTTTTATATTCAAGGCATTTTGAGGTGATTCAAAACATAGGGTCTATCCCTTCGTGTCTAGTTTCCAGAAAGCTAAAGAAATCGTAATTTTGACATCTGTAGCAAAGGTTATGGGCGTTACACTATAGGTTGTCCGAGAAGGATCTCTAATACACATGAATGAATTTGAAAGCTTATATCTCGCAATGTATAAGGATTCAGTAAATGAGAAACATATGAAAGTTATAGCCCTGTGTGTCTAGTTTCCAGAACATCAAACCATTTGTCATTCGGAGTTGTGTGCAAACAGTTATGACCATTACACTAAAGGCTGTCCGGAGGAGCTGGAATTGTTCATCGCGATCGCGAAGGCTTGACCGCGATCGCGAATAGTAAATTTTGGGCTGGAAAATTGTTCTCCGCCATTGCGAAGCATTTTTCGCGATCGCGAAGAGTAAAATACCTGGGCAGAATGCTTTAAAACACATATGTCGCGATTTTGGGCTCTTTTTACACACATAGTTGCTCGTTTTTGGAGATTTTTGAAGGAGATTAGCGAGGGATTGAAGGGGGAAACGTTTGGAGGTAAGTTTCTTGGACTCAAAACTCGTTTTTATTGTGAAATCCATCTATGAAATCATGGAATTTTAGCTAAAATTGTAAAAATTAGGGCTTGAGTTTTGATAATTCAAATTGGAATTTGATAGGTCATTTGAGCTCGAATTTGGGAGTTCTTGGTATGTACGGACTCGTGGTGAGATGGAAAATCCGTTAATGTGAGTTTTATAATTTTTTGAGAAGCGGGCCCGGGGCTCGGGTTTTGCTGATTTCGAGGTTCTTGCTATAATTCGATGGTTTTCGATTGGGTATTGTCCCATATGCATATTGTGATGTATTCGCTCTGTTTTTTGCTAGACTCGACGCGCGTGGAGGCCGATTTGAGGGGCGAAGGCGTCGTAGGCTTGAGATTTTGCCGGTTCGAGGTGAGTAATACTTGTAAATGATATCCTGAGGGTTTGAAACTCCGAATTTGCACATCATAGTGTTGTATTGAGGTGACTTGCACGCCGGATATGAGCGTGGGGTAGAGCACCATTTGGGATTGTGACTTGGTACGTCCTGGTTGTTGATTTACTGCGTATTTGACTTAAATTACTTGTTATCATCATAATTTGGGTTGATTGCCATGTTTGGAGCCTTGTGCCGACTTGTAAAATTCTTCGAGGATTGATATTGCTACATAGCATGATATTGCATATCATTTAAATTCAGTCCAAGGTTTAAATGTTGTTTTGCAAACTCAGCCATAATTATAAGCGTTGAAAACTTAAATGACATTTTTAAATGTATTTCGGGCTGGAAACTTCTATTTTTTAAATGCCCAAGGGGCTTACTATATTATTTTCTGGAATGATTATAAAGTGACTTGGAATAGTGGTAACAATGACACTGTATGTTATACTTGACACAGTGGTAACAATGACACTGTAATATATACTTGGAACAGGGGTAACAATGGCACTGTGTGATATAAATTGGTCAGGTAACAATGGTTGACCGGTCAGGTAACAATGACTGGCCAAGATATTGCGCTTGGGCTGTATGAGCCCCTCCGGAGTCTGTACACACCCCCAGAGAGCGTCGTCGACGTTAAATAAGTGAAGCGGGCTGCACGCCGCAGCGGGTACTAGAGTGTACTGTCATATGCATTGCATTGTATTCATACATTTGTGCACTATTTGTTGTTGTGTTATTTCCTGAGATATTTATTTGTTGTTTTGATATTGTCTGATCACTTTCAAAGTGGATAAATTTGAGACAGTGGTAACAGTGACATTGTATGATGTAAATGGGTCAGGTAACAATGGCTGACCAAAAATAAGCATATTGCCTGAAGGGCGAGTTATGAGCTCAATTATGCATACTTGTTTGTGCCCGAGGGACTGGCTTTCGTGCTAACTTGCACTACGTGTTTTCGCATTTATTTGGTTAACTGTTGGACAAAAATATTTTGAAAAGAGGTTTTGAACTAAGTTAAGATAATTTCTAAAGGATTTTTCACGTTTTCCCTGTTTTCTCAAAGGGTTACATTGTACTATATAGCATGTTGATTTGCTTTACGTGGTTTATTGCTGCTCAGTTATTATTTAATCTTATTACCACTGAGTTGGAAGTACTCACTTTACTCCCTACACCTCATGTGCAGTTGCAGGTATTATTCGCTCGGTAGCGGGTTATTAGCTGATTGAAGATATACTAAAGTAGCTGAGCAAGGTGACCGCCAGCGTCCGCGGCACCGCACTTCATCTTTAAATCTCCAGATTTTATTTTGTATATATAATATTGGCCCTGTAGTAGGGTTCCTACTTCTTAGATGCTCGTGACTTGTGACACCCTGGTCGGGTTTTGTGGGGTTGTAGTCCTAATTATTATTGTTGTTAAGCTGTATCACTTCACTCATTTATGTTTAAAATAATCTTAAAAGGAAGTGAATTGGGTTAGTTGGCTGGCCTTGTCTTCACGAGAGGCGCCATCACGACCAGTGGGTTTGGGTCGTGACAGACATGCTTCCCTAAGCTAACAACAGGCTTAGATTGCAAGTAGTATAAACAGGAAAAAGAAACGCAATTAAAATTACTTAAAGAAAACCGAATTTTCAACAATTAGCACTAGTATGCACTCGTCTCCTTATGTATAAGGCATTTCAAATATCAATAATACCAAATCCTAATGGGAGTTCCCCCACACAAGGTTAGGCAAGCCATTTCCTCGAACCGGCTCAAAATCATCCCAGAACCACGTTCTTGCCACGAGTACTCGACTCCAAATGGCCCAAATCTATTCAATTCAATTGCATATTGTAAATCACACTTCAAGTAACTGATTCTGCAAATAAATTCTAAGTTAGTACGCAAAATTAGGTAAAATAATCGAAATGCCCCTCTGGGCCTAAATCTCGAAATCGGGTAAAATTTATATTTTCAAAATTCTCATACTCTTACGAGTCTAACCATACCAAAATCATCCAAATCTAACATACAAATTCCCAATCAAAACTCGAAATTTAGGTCTAAGAACATTCTTCAATTTTTTTCCCAGTTTCCATCATAAATTCGAAATTAAAGGATAAATTTAAGTTTAGATTTGTGGAAATTAGACTAAATCGAGTAGTAATTACTTACCCAAATCTCCCATGTGAAAATCTTTTCAAAAATCGCAATTTTCCGAGCTCCCAAGTCAAAAATTTGAATTATGGATTAAACCCTCGATTCTGCCCCTTTTCTGGCCAGAGATTTCGCACCTGCGGTCAAATTTTCGCATCTGCGAGACCGCTTCTGCGGTCCTGCAGGTGCGGCTAATCTTCCGCTTCTGCGGCCCTACTCACCTTCCTTTTGGCCGCTTTTGCAGCTCGACTCCGCATCTGCGGGAGTTGCATCTATGTCCTCTCAACCGCAGATGCGGTTGTGACAGCAGCCCAAAGAACTTCAGCTGCAAATTCCAAGTTCCAACTTCCCGTTAACCACCTAAATTCATCCCGAGGCCCCCGGGACCTCAACCAAAAGAATAGACAAGTCATATACCACTATCCAAACTTATATCAATCTCCAAAACACCTCAAACAACATCAAATCAACCAATTAGCATCGGATTCAAGCTTAAATGAGCTACGGACCTCCAAAATACAATCTGAACACGCTTCTAAACCCGAAATCACCCAACGAAGCTAACAGAACCATCAGAATTCCATTCGGATGCCGTCTTCACACTTCTCCGACTACGGTCCAAATTTTAAAACTTAAATACTCATTTAGGTACTAAGTGTCCCAAAACTCTCTGAATTTCCAAATAAATCTTCTCCGTAACTCGCAATAGCAGAAACAAACATGGAAAATATAGTTAATAGGGGATCGGGTATTAATTATAAAAATGACCGGCCGATTCGTTCCATAATATTTTGTTTCAAAATAGATATGAACTACTGTTATTACGTTACCTAATACATAGCATGCCATGTTTTCATGTGACCTTCTGTAGATAATAAATTGCGTTGATAAAATAAAATCAAGATCAAAAAATATTGCAACAATCGTAGTATTTTATTTTAAATATTTGAGTGTTACAATCTCTGTGACTCCTCTGATTCTTCTTTCCAATAGTAAATAAATTCAAGGGCTTTCTAGCTTGATCTTGAATCTATATTTGTTGCCACGAACGATGATCTTGAATTTAACTAGCACAAACTTTGATTTGAACTGGTATTCCTTGAACCTTGATTTGTTCTTCGTTCTTGAGCTTGAACTTGATGTGTTCTTCGTTCTTGAGCTTGAACTTGATTTCGCGAACTTGAACTTGATTGCTTGAAGCTTGAAACTTGTAATGAAATTTGTGACGTTTGATCCACGAGCTCTCTCTTTCTTCTTGTTATAACTTCTGGTGTCTTTTCTGGGTTATGAAGACCCCTATTTATAGTTGTGGGAGGGAAGAGTTATGATAAGAACAAAGTCTTTCTGACCAATCAAGTTGAAGTGTGACAAGGCCGCATTTGATTGGCCAAAACATATCACTTACACACGTGACACGATTTTATTAGCCTTTTAATGTGACTTGGCATGCCTTGTCATTTTGACACGTGACATGATCCTATTGGCACTTCCGCTTGCACGTCATATGACACGTGGGACCAAACTGGGCCTCTAGGAAGATGACATCTTGGGCTCAATGAAGTGGGCTCGTCACTTTAGCCCAATTCAATGGTCTAGCCCAATGGAGTAAGACTTATTTATTTAATCCATATCTATTGGACTTATATAACTAATCCACTTATATTAGCCCATTATGTCAACTAATATGTTGAAGTTAAAATATAGTCCATATTATTTTATTGAATCTAAATTTAATAAAATTTAAATGCTTACACCTTCATTAACTTTTCCATTTTAAACTGATAAGATCTTTCTTTTATTGAAACAGGGGTAGAAATTTTTGTTTATTTCGTAGAAACTCTCCGTAGGGGAAAGAGCAAGCACCAAACAGGTTTGATCGTAAAAATCTCAGGACCCTCCTGGAAAATGTGGCTTAGTTAAATTTCAAAACAATCAGGAACAACATAGTTTAGCATAAGGAATATAAGTTGGCTTCAAAGTCTTCATGTTGGAGATAAGATTCAGTTAAGAGTTTTCAGGACTCTCCCTGAATAATGGGACCTAGTTTTAAGATTTCCATTAGATAACAAGATGTAGTGTAAATTCTGTTGTAGGGTAGTATAATGCAGCCGTAAAATTGTCACTTTTAAGATAAGACTTGATTTTGGTTTTCAGGACCTTCCTGGATAATAGGATCTAGTTAAAGACCTTCTTAGATAACAGGACTTAGCGGAAGTAATACCTTTAGAAGATACAACTTAGGTCTATAATTGTCGTATAATTAAGAGTTGTCAAGACCTCCCTGGATAATAGGACTTAGCTTTCAAATTCTTAATAATAGTTGGTAGAATGATTCAGTTTAACACTCACCTATGTGCCCAGCTACTAAAGTGGGGCAGAAAATTTCCTTTGTTTTGTCTATTTTTCTTGGAATCAGGTAGCCCGCTTGAAGAACAGGGAGAAAAAGTTCAAATTCAGCATTCAGGAGCCTGCCTAGAGAACAAGGGAATATACTTCAAGTTTAGCAATCAGGAGCCCGCCTGGAGAGCAGGGAATACATTTAAGTTTAGCAATCAGAAATCCACCTGGAGAACAAGGGAACAAATTTCAAGTTCAGCAATCAGGAGCCCACCTGGAGAACAAGAAAATACAATTCAAGTTCAGCAATCAGGCGCCCACCTGGAGAACAATGGAGTATAGTTCTAGTTCCAGCTTTCAAGTTCTTACTGATTTTGGTAACATGATTTAGCTTACACTTACATATGTGCCCAGCCACCAAACTGGGGCAGGAAATTTTCTTTGTTTTGTCTATTTTTGTTGAAGTCTGGAGACCACTTGGAGAACAAGGGAATACATTCAAGTTGCATCAATCACTGGAGAACAGGGGAATACATTCAAGGTTCCGCTATTAGGAGCTTACCTAGAGAACAAGGGAATACATTTCAAGTTGTAGTAGTCAGGAGCCCACCTGGAGAACAAGGGAATACATTTCAAGTTTCAGCAATCAGGAGCCCACCTAGAGAACAAGGGAATACATTTCAAGTTGCAGCAATCAGGAGCCCACCTGGAGAACAAGGGAATATATTCAAGTTTCAGCAATCAGGAGCCCACCTGGAGAATAAGGGAACAATTAAAGTTCAGCAATCAGGCGCCCACCTGGAGAGCAAAGGAGTATAGTTCAAGTTTCAGCTTTCAAGTTCTTACTAATATTTGGTAACATTATTTAGTTTTCACTCACAGATGTGCTAGTCACCAAACTGGGGCAAAAAAATTTCTTTGTTTTGTCTATTTTTGTTGAAGTCAGGAGCCCACCTGGAGAACAAGGGAATACACTCAAGTTTCAGCAATCTGGAGCCCACTTGGAGAACAAGGGAATGCATTTCAAGTTCAGCAATCAGGAGCCCACTTGTAGAACAAGGGAATACATTTCAAGTTCAGCAGTCAGGAGCCCACCTGGAGAACAAAGGAATATATTCAAGTTCAGCAGTCAGGAGCCCACTCGGAGAGCACAGGAGTACATTTCAAGTTCATGCAGTCAGGCATTCACCTGGAGAAAGGGAAAGCATCTCAGATTACAATTCAAGCCGGCAACAAAAGAAGCTCGCGGCAAAAATACGAGTCAACAGTCCGAGGTGATCAACAGAAGTTAGTCACAATAAAGAAAAAGGAGGTGTACAGACATAAGCCAAATAAGCTAGATAACCCTTCTCAGCCATATGCCGAGCCTTCACAAAAGAGATAACCCTGCTGGTAGAATGGATAGGAATTCCTCTCTACTCTAATCAAGGCAAACCCGGCAAGGCTAAGGTCACCGTCTTGGCGTTACAATCCAATATAGCATGATAAGGTGACAGCCAATCCATACCTAAAATGACATCAAAATCAACCATATCGAGAAGTAGAAGATCTATGCTAGTCTCAAGACTCCCAATAGTAACCACACACGAATGATAGACACAATCTACAACAATAGAATTTCCCACAAGTGTGGACATATACACAGGAGCCTTCAAAGAATCATGAGGCACAACCAGATATAAAGCAAAATATGATGACACGTAGGAATAAATAGAGCCCGGATCAAATAGAACCAAGGCATCTCTATGGAAAACTGGACAATACCTCTGACAACAACGTCTGATGACTCAGCCTTAGGCCTGGCTGGAAAAGCATAACATTGGGGATGTGCACCACCACTTTGAACCATATCCCTAGGACGGCCTCTAGCTGGCTGGCCTCCACCTCCGGTAGTTTGACCTCCCACCTCTAGTGTCCTGGCCTCCACCTCTAATGTCCTGGCCTCCTCCTCTGACTGCCTGACCCCTGCCTCCAGCTGGCTGAGTGGGCGATGGTGAAAATGATGCCAGAATCATGGCACGAGAACTCTATTTTGGTGCGCCGCCCAATAATCTCGGACAGGTCCTCCTGATATGCCCAAAAGAACCGCACTCAAATCATCTATCCTGGTGTTGTGGCTGCCAAAACTGAGACTTACACGAATGGAACGGATAACCACGGTGATAACTCTGAATACGAGGTGCACTGTAGGAGCTGGCAATGCACTATAGTTTGGCTGCCCTTAATGGGGCACATAAGGACCACGACTCTCTGAAGCACTGTGGGATGCCTGAAGCCTGACAAATATGGCCTGAGAGCATGGCCCCTACCAAAAGTACCCTTGCCTCCAGATGAAGCACCACTAAAACCACCGGAGTGACGAGGCCTCTTATCAGACCCCTACCCTCTATCCTGTGAAAGAACATCCTCGATCCGCCCCGCGACATTAGCAACAGTCTAAAAAGAAATCTCAGCCCCAGTCTCCTGCTCTAGTAGATACAAAATCCTTTCACCATCTCTTGGCAGAACCCATCATCAAACACAGCAAAATTGACCCCATTAGTCTCAAATATACCCATGTTTCACAGTACCTCATGGAAGCGGTCACGATAATTCTATAGGTCCTTAGAAGGTGCTCCACAGAAGTGATCTAGGAAGAGCTTAGTAAACTTGTCCAATCTCAATAAGCCCTCAGAATACATGGAATGTCCATCATCGTCCTGTACCATAATAACTGGATGAACTACCCCAACTAGCGGGGCTGTTGGAGTCTAATACTGGGGAGCCATCTGCTCCGGAGTGTGAGTAGCGGGAGTCTGTGCTCCTCCCCCAGCCTGAGAGATGGATAGTGCAATAGGAAATGTACCGGGCTAGGCCACACTCTCCATAAGGCCCACCAAACAGATCAAAGCATCCTGAAGCACTGGGGTGGTGATGAACCCCTCCGGGACCTGAGCTGGTCCAACGGGTCAGTCTGAGCTGAAACATCCTCATCAAAATCTACCTGAGGCTCTATTGTGGGTGCTGCTGCTCGAGCTCTAGGCTGAGCTCTGCCCCTACCTCGGCATGAGGTGCAACCTCGACCTCAACCTATGCCCCTCGTAGGAGCTGCTGATGGGGGATCCAAATGATGTCTAGCTGAATATGTTGTGCATTTTCTTGCCATTTGTGAGAGAACATAATAGAAGGGTTCAATCAGCAATGATAGAATAAAATTGCACGATAGAGAAGAATAGAAGTGAAATTGTTCCTAAAACCGTAGCCTCTAGAAGATAAGTACAGACGTCTCCGTACTGATCCTCCAGACTCTACTAATTTTGCTCATGCCTCGTGAGACCTATGCAACCTTGTGCTCTGATACCAACTTTTCACGACCTAGAATTCCCACCGTCGGGACCATTATGATGCCTAACATTTCACTTGCTAGGCAAGCCAATGTTAGATCATTTTATCCATTTCTAACAGTTTAATATTAGCTAATGAGAAAGAACCGAAACTACTGCAATAATCCGAAGTAATAATGCAAAAGCTAAAATAGCCAAACGTTTAATACATTCATAAACTCGGTGTCACAAGTGCACGAGCTACTAGAATAGTACATACAAGGATCTGAAATAAATATAAATTTGTCTAAAGGAAATAAATAGCTAAATAAAATGTAGGGGGACTACAGGAGTTGTGGGTGCTGAGCAGTTGTACCTCAAGTCTCCGTGAAGCTAATCAATCCAAGCACGCTAATAGCCCCCGCTGGGACCAACTCCAAAATCTGCACAAGAAGTGCAGTGTAGTATGAGTACAACTGACTCCATGTACTTTGTAAGTGCCGAGCTTAACCTCGACGAAGTAGTGATGAGGCTAAGGCAGGTCACCTACGCTACAATATGTACGCAGTATCTAATAAAGGTAGAAAAGGAAATACGGAATAAGATAAGACAGTCAACTGAAAATAACCGTTACAACCTCAAGGAATAAACTGGTGTCGATGAGAATTACCAATCCTTACAGTTTCAAATTGCGAGAGAACATAATAGAAGGGTTCAATCAGCAATGATAGAATAAAATTGCACGATAGAGAAGAATAGAAGTGAAATTGTTCCTAACTCCGTAGCCTCTAGAAGATAAGTACAGACGTCTCCGTACTGATCCTCCAGACTCTACTAATTTTGCTCATTCCTCGTGAGACCTATGCAACCTTGTGCTCTGATACCAACTTTTCACGACCTAGAATTCCCACCGTCGGGACCATTATGATGCCTAACATTTTACTTGCTAGGCAAGCCAATGTTAGATCATTTTATCCATTTCTAACAGTTTAATATTAGTTAATGAGAAAGAACCGAAACTACTGCAATAATCCAAAGTAATAATGCAAAAGCTAAAATAGCCAAACGTTTAATACATTCATAAACTCGTTGTCACAAGTGCACGAGCTACTAGAATAGTACATACAAGGATCTGAAATAAATATAAATTTGTCTAAAGGAAATAAATAGCTAAATAAAATGGAGGGGGACTACAGGAGTTGTGGGTGCTGAGCAGTTGTACCTCAAGTCTCCGTGAAGCTGATCAATCCAAGCACGCTAATAGCCCCCGCTGGGACCAACTCCAAAATCTGCACAAGAAGTGCAGTGTAGTATGAGTACAACTGACTCCATGTACTTTGTAAGTATCGAGCTTAACCTCGACGAAGTAGTGACGAGGTTAAGGCAGGTCACCTACGCTACAATATGTACGCACTATCTAATAAAGGTAGAAAAGGAAATACGGAATAAGATAAGACAGTCAACTGAAAATAACCGTTACAACCTCAAGGAATAAACTGGTGTCGATGAGAATTACCAATCCTTACAGTTTCAAATTGCGAGAGAACATAATAGAAGGGTTCAATCAGCAATGATAGAATAAAATTGCACGATAGAGAAGAATAGAAGTGAAATTGTTCCTAACTCCGTAGCCTCTAGAAGATAAGTACAGACGTCTCCGTACTGATCCTCCAGACTCTACTAATTTTGCTCATTCCTCGTGAGACCTATGCAACCTTGTGCTCTGATACCAACTTTTCACGACCTAGAATTCCCACCGTCGGGACCATTATGATGCCTAACATTTTACTTGCTAGGCAAGCCAATGTTAGATCATTTTATCCATTTCTAACAGTTTAATATTAGTTAATGAGAAAGAACCGAAACTACTGCAATAATCCAAAGTAATAATGCAAAAGCTAAAATAGCCAAACGTTTAATACATTCATAAACTCGTTGTCACAAGTGCACGAGCTACTAGAATAGTACATACAAGGATCTGAAATAAATATAAATTTGTCTAAAGGAAATAAATAGCTAAATAAAATGGAGGGGGACTACAGGAGTTGTGGGTGCTGAGCAGTTGTACCTCAAGTCTCCGTGAAGCTGATCAATCCAAGCACGCTAATAGCCCCCGCTGGGACCAACTCCAAAATCTGCACAAGAAGTGCAGTGTAGTATGAGTACAACTGACTCCATGTACTTTGTAAGTATCGAGCTTAACCTCGACGAAGTAGTGACGAGGTTAAGGCAGGTCACCTACGCTACAATATGTACGCACTATCTAATAAAGGTAGAAAAGGAAATACGGAATAAGATAAGACAGTAAACTGAAAATAACCGTTACAACCTCAAGGAATAAACTGGTGTCGATGAGAATTACCAATCCTTACAGTTTCAAATGAAAATACCGCAAACCAACACAGCTCAAGAAAATAGAATCACATAGGTTGTTGCGGCGCGCAACCCCATCCCACCGTATAACATAGAATCCTCCTTTATTTCACCGTAACAACATCAATAACATACACACACACACACACACACACACACACACACACACACACATATATATATATATATATATATATATATATATATATATATATATATATATATATATATATTTATGGCGTGCAACCTGATCCCACCATATAACAAATATCATTATCATAATTCACCCTTGTTTCACCATAAGAATCCACCCTTATTCCACTTATTGTGGCGTGCAACCCGATCCAACCGTATTAGTATCACCCTTATTTTGCCACATCAATCCACCCTTATTTCACATATTGCAGCGTGTAACCCGACCCCACCATATCAATACCAAATACTCAATGAGTATAGTCAAATCAAATTCAACTCACAAGGATCTCTACGATCAATGAATACGACATTGAACTAGAAAGGAAACCTTGTACAACATGAAAATTTACATAAGTAATACTACACAGTAAGACCAATCCAGTAATTGACAATCAGAAGGTGCAAGTCAATTTAAGCAAATAGTATAGAATCATAAAACTATAAAAAGATCTAACATCATTAATACGAGAAAATATTGATTCACAGGTAGAAATTGAGCATGGAAGACATTTAGAGCATATAACACTTAAGACGTGAAAGAAGATAATGAAGGAAAAGCAGAAAAGAAGGGGGGAAAAGGTACTTCGGTGGCGTATAAACACTCGTCACCTCGCATATACACCGCAAGACATGAAAATCACATAGCACATAATTTGAGGCTCTCTAATTCCCTCAAGTCAAAGTTAGACACAACACTTACCTTTCTCCAAAGATCACTCAAAGCTCAACCATATCTTTGCCTTTCAAACAAGCCTCCGAACCAACAATGTCTAAAAAATTATCAACCAAACGATTCAAAATAAGCCTTAGGAATTACCCACGATTGCAAAAGATTCAATTTGGGTCATTATTGAAAAAGTTAACTCCCAAGCCCGCTTGGTCCAAACTCAAAATTCGGACCAAAACCCAATTATCCATTCACCCCCGTGCCTAGTTATGTAATTTATTTTGGAATTCGACATCAACTTGAGGTTTAAATTCCAATTTTACAAAAATTCCTAATTCCACCCAAACCCCCAATTTAAACCATGAAAATATGAGATTTTAGGTTGAAATACTAGGAAATGTAATGAAAGATTGAAAGAAAATAGATTAGAATTACTTGCCAAAGATTAGGAGAAGAAGGGTTCTTGAGAAAATCGCCTCTAGAATTTTCTTGTTTTGAAAATTTGAAGAATGGGCGAAAATCACGTTTTTCAGCTATTAGACCAGTTGTAGGTGTCGCAATTGTGACCTCCCCGCAAATGCTAGCTTTTCTTCGCAAATATGAAGTCTCACAATTCCTGCTATCATCGCAATTGCAATGGCTTGTTCGCAATCACAAAAAGTGGCCTCCTTGCAAATGCGAACTCAGTGCTGACCCACCCCTCTTAACAAATGCGAAGGATTTGCCACAAATACGAACATGACAGAGGTCGCAAATGCGAAAACGATCTGAGTCCTACGCCAGAACTGAAGCACACCAGCAATGGTTCTAAGTCCAAATTCACTCTGTAGCCTATTTGAAACTCACCCGAGCCCTCGAGGCTTCAAACCAAACATTCACACAAGTCCAAAAATATCATACGAACTTGCTCGCGCGATCAAATTGCCAAAATAATACCTAGAACTACGAATTGAATACCAAATCAAATGAAATCTTCAAGAAAACTTTGAAAACCTCTATTTTAACAACTGGACGTCCGAGTCACGTCAAGCCAACTCCGTTTCTCACCAAACTTGACAGATAAGTCATAAATATGGTAATTGACCTATACCGGGTTTCGAAATTAAAATATAGACCCGATATTAATAAAGTCAAACACTAGTCAAACTTTCAAGTTAATTAAGCTTTTAGGCTTTCAAATTTTAACAAAATGAGATAACTCGAGCCAGGGACTTCCGAATTTGATTCCGGGCATACGCTCAAGTCCCAAATCATGATAAAAACCCACGGGGACCGTTGAAATATGGATTTGGGTCCTTTTTTAAAAATATTGACCAAAGTCAACTCAAAAGGATTCCAAGGTGGTTATGCCACTTGGCTTAATATGGTGACTTTGTTTTTCCTTTTATTATATGTAGACTTGGCTTAATATGGTGGCCTTGCTTCTCCTTTTCTTATGTGGAGATATGGATTATTGTTATTACGTTACCTAATACATAGTATGTCGTGTTTTCATGTGACCTTCATTAACTTTATTTTTTTATTTAATATCATTATCTATTTATATCATAGTACGTCGTGTTTAATACTCAAAATTATTAAATTGTTTAAATTTATTAATAATATTTTTATCAATTATATAGTAAAGTTTTCAATATTTAGATTTAGTTATTTAGTATTAATTAATTAAGAAATAATTTATATGTGGCTTTTTCTTGTTATGCCACGTGGCTGAATTAATTATTACTTAACATATTAGATGTGGCTAATTATAAGGATGTCACTTGGCTTAAGGAGAGGACTTTTTTCCTCTCATTTTAATAATATATAGATGGTTACGTCACTTGGCTTAATATGGTGGCTTTGTTTTTCCTTTTACTATATATGAACTTGGCTTAATATGGTGGTTTTGCTTCTCCTTTTTTTATGTGTAGATATAGATTGTTGCTATTACGTTACCTAATACATAGTATGTCATGTTTTCATATGACCTTCATTAACTTTCTTCTTTATTTAATACCATTATCCATTTATATCCTTTAATGTAATATAGATCAATGTGTGATTTTTTAATCTTGATATAAATATTTATATTATTTGAAATCAATACTCGAAATTATTAAATTGTTTAAATTTATTGATAATATTTTTATCTATTATATAGTAAAGTTTACAATATTAAGATTTAGTTATTTACAATTAATTAATTAAAAAATAATTTATATGTGACTTTTCTAGTTATGTCATATGGCCGAATTAGTCATTAGTTAATATATTTTATGTGGCTAATTTTAAGAATGTCACTTGGCTTAAAAAAAGGTTTTTTTCTCTTCTTTAATAATATATAGATTTGATGATATTTGTTTTTGTTTTTCTTTTTAAATAAACAATGTAGATAGATATTTGTATGTGTACTATATTTGTAGATTTTATTTTAAAAAATATGTCGTTGAACCAAGCTTCTGTTATGCACAATTTTGAAAAAAGTGTTATTATATAGAGTCTATTATATAAAGTCTTAACTTGCATTCTAGAATATGGTAGTGCAACAAAAGATTTATATAAACAAATATTATTTTAAATTTTTTTTCCTAATAGAATAAGTTACACATGGTAAGTTACATTTACAATTAAGTAATTCCAACTGACTAGTGTTTATTGTAAAGTAAGGGCTCGTTTGATACGAGTGTAAGGGATAATTAAACCCAGAATTAAATTTGAAATGAGTTTACGCCACATTTGGTTGGGATAAAATTGCGGTATTACTAATCCGAGGATTAATTATATCTCTATGGAAGAGTAGGAGGTGGGATAACAATCCCATAATAATTTGTTTACTAACCAAACAACCTCTAAGTGTGTACTTGATAAATTTGTAAAAATTATACGGGGCGTCCTATTTGGTCGCCCCCATTTAATCTATACCCATTTTTTTAAAATTTTGAACTTGTACCCACTTTTTAAATAACTTCAGTCTCATTTCTCCTTCTCCTTCATTTTCTTCTTCTTCTTCTACTACGAAGAAACGGCAATCCGTAGTTACACTCAGCAAAGGCAAGACTCCACCATAAAAAGGATAATAATCATTATGCACAAGAAACTGCCAATTTTTTTTTAAAAAAAAAAAATTTAACTACTCCAATTTCAACTCTAATTTAAGAACCTCTTTTCTCCAAATTTATGCATACAGAATTCGTGACTTTCATCAATTCATTGTTGTAGCTTGTACATTAGCAATATTTTCAGGATCAAATACAAGGATAATACACAAATACAATTGTTTTTGCCTGCTTTAGTGCACTAGTTTCTATCAGGTTAACATTTTGGTTCTCGGGGAAAAATAATTTTGTACACTGCCACTGGCATTCTTTCGGTTGAATTATGAGAGTTTAGCTACATCTTACTGTAAAAGATTTATGGAGAGAGAACCAGCAAGCTTACAGCATAACTTAACAAACCCACTATAATATATTTTGTTGGGCATTAGTGAATTCTTGAAGCTTAGAAACTAAAATAATGAGTATACCAAAGTAGCTTTCTGTAGCAAAAAAACATACCCTACAGCATGCTTAAGTTAATCCAAGGTTGAGAAGAGCAAGGCTGCAGAGACTAATAAGCTGAAGAGGCCCGCAACATGCTGAAGTTAATCAAATATAGAACAAAAACTTAAGTTCTAGAACTGAAGTTTCCCAGTTACAACACAAAAACTTCAGCTTTAGAGCTGAACTTCAAGCTCAGCTACTAGAATGCTGAAGTTTTGCGTGATTGTCTTTGCTACTTCAACCTCATGTGCTAAAGTTATGCGAAAAAGCAGGTACGCTTGCAATTTTTTTTGCAAAGTGGGCACAAGTTAAAATATAACACAAAAAACAGATATAGATGCAAATCCCTCGATAAATTTTGTAAAGGCACTTGTAAAAATTTTAATGGGCTTATAGCATGTAAGCCTCAAAACTTTATGAAGTCTTAAGATTTTATCTCTAATTTTTAACCTTATTTCGAGTACTCGTAACAAGAGTACTTGTATATATTTCAAATCAAGAAAAGAAATACCAATGCCCATTTTTGCCGTGGAGATGATTTTTCTTTTTTCTTTTGTTCATGACTGTTTCAGCATCATATACTGAGCTACAAACTATTTACAATGCCTTCTTCCTCTTGGAAAAGAAAGGCAAAAAGTTAGCTACAGTTACATTGCAAAAGGATTTGAGCTACTAATTTCCATTAGTGTATAATGGAATGAGAAATCAATTTTCTTCATCAGAATCAAAAGTTGGCCTTCTCCTCAAAGACTCTATCACTTCAGCAGGCATGTCTCTTCTACTAAATGTTCCACCAGAGTTAGACTTGAGCCTAGGTGTCTTCATTGCACTAAGTGGAGGAGTTAATCCTTTATTCACCTCCCTGAGCACTGACCGAGCTGCGACAGCCGCCACTGCATCTGCCACGGCTGAAGCTATTTTTGTATTTCCCTCATCAGACTTCTTGTTTCTGAAGCTTGAATTTGCTTTAGGATTACTTGGCGAGCGATAAAGTTCTGATCTTTGCATGGTTGCAACTGCTTCGGCAGCAGCTGATTTTGCTTTCATTGTTTCATATCTTTGCATGTCGTAAACGAGCTCTTTCTGGAGTTGTTTATCAGCAACCAACATGTCATCAATCTCATTCTTGTAATCCTTGAGAAGGTTCCTAAGGCATTCCATGAGAGAACCAGTGAGAGGACTGTTTTTGCTCTCGAGTAGACGTTTCAACTCTATAAAGATGGGGATCGTATTCTGGATTAAGCTTTTCTTGACTGCTTGTGTTATTGCTCTTCCGTTTGCTGCTGGGGATGCTCCTCCATCTGCCCCTTCTTCTTCCACGTCCGGTGATTCTGAGGTTGACCCACGGCTAGAGGAAATTCGTATCTCCTTACTAGAAAGAACTTGGAAAGCGTCCTGATCACAACAAAATTTGCACATGAGTATCAAAACAAGTTTACTTACCAACAAAATTTCTCAATCCTCATAATCCTCTCACAAACAACATGAGATTTAAGCTCACTGGTACGGAGCACAAGATAAAATCTTCTATTGTAATCAAACTCCAAAATTAAGGAAAGACCAAGGACTATGGTTTCAGGTGATATACAACAGCAGCAACTACTACTACTACTATGCCTCAATCCCAAAAAATGTTGGGGCCAGTGGTATGAACCATTCATTCTCAAAAGTCGAGCTAGATCCGTCTAAAGTCAAGGCTATTCAAGAGTTACCACCGCCTAGGAGCAAACATTTCCTTCTTTGAGCTCAACTCATATCATCATCAATGCCAAAATAAGATAATAGTAAAGTAGTAGTGAAAATATGTTTTATATGTGTGTGTATATATATATATAAGCAACACTAAAAATATAGTAATGATATTAAAAGTTCTCCTACAAATTTAAAGCGTATACCCACACCTAAGGCGATATGCACTATATCTAAAGGCCAGAAGTCCTTTTCATTTTTTCTATTTATGGGGGCTGAGGTCATTGGTTAGGAATTGATACCTGCAAAACAGACTGTCCAGTCACATCGTCAATATTAAGCAAACCATCAGATGCAGCAGCAAGGATCTCTGCACATATTTTGGCAAATGTGGCTAGTACGTGTGCTGGAGCCATTTGTTTTAGCAATGTCACATAAATGTGCATTCTTGAAGACCTCGACTTCTCATCATTTCCTCTGGCACAAAAGTAAAAGTTAGAGGAGTTTCTTGTAAATGACCAGATTATAACAAAAGACAACATGCTTACCGTATAGAAAAAATCCGTGTTTCATTTCGTGAATTCTGAGGATTACTGCATCCAGTATGAGGGTTGCAATCATTCAGCACAAACATGGCTTCTACAAAACTATTATAGGCTAAAAGTGGTTCTTTACCTGCAGCGAAATTGCAAAAAAAAGGGGAATAGTTAGTTTAGCAATCAGATATATTTTTAATTGAAAAACTTTACAGAGATTCAACCTTTTAATATATTTCCGAATAGATAATCAGCCAATTGTCTTATCTTCTCTGATTCATCAACAAGAGATAACAAGAACCGAAAGAAAAGTACTCCTTTCACCTTGACATAGTCTCTCTGAGTACAAGAGACGACAGATCACAGTTAGCAAAAGATAATCCAGAGCTTGCCTAAAACTTAGAAAGAGAATGACTTGAGAAGATGAGGACGTACCTGGCAAAGTCTGGATAGAAGTATAAATGTCTGCCTTCTAACAACTTCAGATGAATCACGTAGACTTTTGGTGATCTTTGGTAAGTAACTTTTTGATTAAGAATTGTACACAAAAACTATGTCAGAGGAAGCTATATTCGCTAAGCTAATATAGACATGCTTATGAATACCAATGGACTCACCAGTCAACTAGAGCAGTGTACCGTACCCAGAAATCTGCCATGACTACAACTATGTTGTTGCGGAGGGCAGCACAATCACCCTTTTCAAGCTCCTAGAAAACACAATAATAGGGAAAAATGTCAGTAGCAGAAATTGCACTGCAAGGGGTCATTTGGTTGGAAAACAAGCTATCCCATGATTAATTATGCCGGGATTAGTTATACCACCCTCCCATAGGGATAAAAAAACACTACAATTCTGGGATTAGTTATACCACGATTTTATCCCAACCAAACGTGGGATAAACTCATCTCAAAATTAATCCCGCGATAATTATCCCTTATCCCTCGTACCAAACGAGCCATAAAGAAAGTTTTTTGCATGGGCAGAATCTTAATCCGTATGAACCAAAGATCCCAGTTTCATCGAACACATTTGTCCCTCTTTGTAGCTAAAAGAACTTAGTAACAGTGATCACATGTAAATGTAATCATATATTCACATTCAATAAATACCAAAAATCAATCACAGTCATAATATTTTCATTTCCATTCACGTGCAAATGGTCAACAATCTGCAATAGTAGTTTTTTTCATTTTTGAGTCATTTAGAGACCTTGAATGTAGAGCACTGTCAGAACAAGCCATACCTGGACAAACAGAGGAATATAGCGCTTTGCAAGGTTTCCATCAGCGAGGCAGATCTTGGCCATGGTTAGCCAAGCTTGAACATATAAGGAAGGAGCAGTCTGCTTTATGGAAATGGAAAGCTCTGCTGGTTTCTTAGGTCTAGTGCTACTGGTACTGGAAGTAATGATTGTGTGTAAAATAGGAACAACGGTTGATACATTAGCTGAAGGACAAATAATAACTAAAGATCCAATAGTATGAACTGCAGTCATTGTTTGTTGTAGTGATTTAGAAGGTGATGCCACTGTTCTTTTTCCCTTGCCAGTAGTACCCCCAAATGGTGTGAGATAGATATCATTTCCCTGTTCTTCCATACTCTTTGACATGTACGCATCAAGAATTCTAGAAGCTTTGGAAGATAGCTGATTTACCCATTTCATAACAAGGCAATCAGCCTCTTGAGGGTTAAGAGCCTTCCTCTTGCACAAAGTTTTAAGTGCGTTCAGGTGAGCACTAACCTGCCACAGTCAAGCCAACATTCACATGTTTGCATTTGCAATTTGATTGTTTTCTATCCACCAAAAGTGCCAATTGTGCTGTCAAACTACAATAATCATTGTCGGAAGTTGATACAGTGCACACAATCAACTAAGTTCTCTCCCATTTGTGAACTGCATTTGCTGTCCTATTGTTTCACAGTTGAAGTAGGCTTACTAATAATAAAAGCTCGGTTCTACTCCTTTGAAGTTTCAGAGTGTAGTAAACAACACATCTTATTTTGCAAAGTTGCAACACCGAGTAATAAAACAAATTCATGTGCACATTAGTTGTCCTCTGTAAATCAAAAGTTTCTAGGCATTTCCCTCACTAGTATACCATAGTAGCAAGGGAATGTCCAAAATACTGAGCAACATATCGATTGCTAGAGGTAAGGCATTTCGAAGTTGAAAGTTCAGGAAAGCAAAAACAGAAACATATTCAAGCACTTTCATATCAATGCTTCCTTTCAAGAAAAAAGCTAACTGAGATCAAAGTGCAGGCAATCAATTAAGTTAAATGAAGCACCTAGAGTATTAAGACATTTGTCAACCCTGTTTGAAGCCGGCTGAAGGAACTCGCATCCAAATTACATTTAACACCTTATCAATGGCAAGAAGAGCAGGGCACATGAAAGTATAAAGGAAGATATTACTGATAGCAGATACCTCTGTCGGATGCATGTTAAACTCCTCTAAACGTTGAAGAAGGTTATGAGCTAGATCTGCCGCAGGCTCAGGAGGCAGATCCAACGAAACATTAGCGATTGTTTGCAAAAGATATACACGATCTGCAGCCCATGAAAAAGTGTTTGATGTTGTATTTAGCCCTTCCTCGCTATCATGATCACCAGTGGCTTTATACTTGTCAAGGATCTGCCAATGATGATGGAGGAATTCCCAATCCGTAGCTCGGGAAAGGTATGCTGACACCTCTGAGAGTAGAAACCAAGCACCTGGAGGAGCTGTCCACTTATCTATTGGCATGGAATTGCTCAACCACAGAGATTCTGATGATCTTATGATATTTTGAAGTGTAACTACAATCTTAGGTTTGAGTTTTTTCTTCTTTCCTAAACTTGTGCAGACCTTCTTCACCCATGGTGTCACCTCTCCATCGCATATCTCTCTCAATATACCTAGAACTCCATGAGGATACAACAACTCCTTTTCCATCTCTATAGTTGCTCCCTTGCCATTTGAACTACTGTCAGATGCATGCTTCATGGAATTGCTGGATCCAACTCTAGAAATCCGATCAAGAACCAATTCTAGGAACAGATTCTCGCACTCTTCTTGTATGCTAGATTCATTATCAGCTATTAGACGAGGAATGGAATGCAGCCACTCCTTAACTACATTTCTTTCTGTGAATATCCTAAATGCCTGTAAAGCAACTGTAGACGTCAATTGAGATCAAACTAAGTAATAGATGCTATATCACAAAAATGAATGCAGAGCATAGTGAATAATCTGATAAATGCAGAAGAACAAATACATTAATTGACACTGGTATTTCTTTCCTCAAATAAGCGAGAAGTTCATATCACTCAGCAGTTTGCTACATGACCATGTAGAGATAATGGTACTGTAATGTATTTTTTCTTTTTTCTGGATCAACGACATCTCCACTCCCAGTTAAAGAAGTGGAAGTTAGAAATTAGAATGAAGTATGTCTAGGGAAGTGTAAGCAGAACTAATCACAAGCTGCATAATAATATGACCCCTAATTTGTACATGATTAACTCAACATATCTGACCGATGATCCAGGGAACACAAGAAACTAAATGGAGGTATCTTAAATGTTATCAACATCAACACCAATAAATTAACTGAGCCTGAATTTCAAACTAATCGTTATTAATATGACTGAATTTTTTAACATGTATAACTTGCTATGAACCAATGTGTCTTGCCAAAGTAGAACAGTTTCAACTTCTCTAGCACTAAATTTAAAGTCAAATCTCTCCATTATAGAAACATTGGCCATCACCTATTTAGCTAGATTGCTTAATCAGATAAGTCAGTATGGTAGCAATATAAATTGCACATAAATCACTTAACCTCTGAAAGAGCTGAAATTGCCGCTTTCCTTATGCTAACAAGTGGATCAGAACATGACATGCCCAATGTCTTAAGAAAATCTTCATCTGGAGCACTGTCCGAAAAGGATGTCAACTTAGATATTACAAGAAGAGCAGCCTTTCTGACTGCAGCCTTCTCGTCCATACACCTTTTCTTCAAAATACCATTCATTAGACTTTCGGGCACTTCATTTCCAACTGAGTCAAACCCCAGAAACTTCTTCAACAATGCTCTTCCCTTGTCATTACCCGAAAAAAAACCAACCAGTTGAGCCAAATTCGTCAAAGCCCGAGCCCTTGTTCCAGCAGTTACATCAGAGCAACGCTGAATCAACGTCTCCAAACAACTCAAACCCCAAGGATTCTCAACCTCAACGTCCAAATCCCACCCAAACGGATCATTTAACGACATCATTAAAGCTGGAATAAGGTCCACGGCTAATAACCTCAGCTGTGGTTTCCCTTGGCTCATCTTCACTACATAACTAGCAAACCTGTCTTGATCCTCAAAGTCCATAACTTTAACCATTTCCACAATGGCTTCAACAGCTGCAGCCCTTGCCTCAGCCTTTTCAGGTGCCTTTTGCACAATGTACCTTGGCAAATTCAGAACTGCTTCTTTTATACCATCCGATTCTTTCGCCAACCCCATGATCATTCTATTCACCACAAATTCCAAAGCTAAAGTCTTTGCTGGTGATTTAACCAATAAAATCAGTGGTGTCAATGACTTTAATATCTCAACAGCTGAATTCTTTTGATCCCCATGTTCACTCTTAAGCACTTCACTCATAATCTGATTACATATCTCACAAAATCTCCCATAATAAACCCCACATAAGTCAATTGCTGTAACTGCAATTTCAGCCATAGTTTGTACTAAACTCCTCAAACAATCCGGAAACCGACCCAAATGGACCAAACCTAACACCAATATCAACCTCTCAAGCACAATGAACAAAACCCTAACATCAAACTCACTCTCATTCTCACCATCCTCACCATTTCTCCCTCCTCCTTTTCGACCCGGGCCAGACCGAGCCCTACCTTTCTTCTTCTTCCCTTGACTATTCGAGCCCGGCCCATTTGAGGAAATCGAAGAGGATGGCTTAAAACCCTTACGAATTGAACGAAGCAGCGAGAGAAAAGCCATGGGAGTGAAGAGTGTGAAAACGGGAGAATTAGGGGTAAGAAGTAGAGATAAGTAAACTTTTGAAGCTAAAAGTGAAATATTTAGAGGTGCTGAGTCCATGGTTGAAGAAATTGAGTTGATTAATGAAGTGGGTGAGATTTTTCTTGAAGATAATTCATCGTAAAAATCTTCAATATCTAATGGGTCTTTGGTTTTGAGAGTGTGATCTAATAGGGTTTGTAGATCTTTTAAGGTTGATTCTGAAATGGGGGTTTGAGTAATTTCGAGGTCGTTTACTATTCTTTGTATGGTGTCTTCCATGGAGAATTTGGAAGCCATTGTTGCGGATTCTGAAGGTTTGACTTTTGGTCAACAGTGTTTTGCTATCTGTTAAGAGCTTTTTAACCTCTTTGAATTTTTTGTTTTCCCGCTCAATTGAATATGTCATCAAAGTAGAGCTTAATACTTTTGCAACGAGCTCAATTGAATATGTGTTAAAAAACTTAATACTTTTGACTCGGTACGGAGTTTTAAAAAAAAAAATTGAAATTTGTTATCTTAAAAGTTTAAGGGATAAAAATTTTGTGGGATCATGGCATTTGTGTGGTTATAAAAGATTCTCGTTAAGAGTAAAATGAAGAGTTTAAAGTTAAATTATTTTCAAATTTAAAAATATGTCATTTATTTTGGAACAGAAGGAAAGTACCTATATAGTATATATCGAATCAGTATGAAGTTTTCATATAATAAATGCGTCCGATTAAGAGCTCGTTTGGACATACAATTTTTTTTTCCTTTTTTCCAAAATTTTTTTATTTTTTTTTTTCAAAATAGCATTTGTTCATATAATTTTAAATTTTCATTTGAAGATGCATTTTGGAAATTTTCGAAATTTTAAAAACTCCAAAAAATTGTTTTTCAAAATTTTCACTCAAATCACTCACAAAACTTCAAAAACTACCCAAACTAAAATTTATGTCCAAACACAACTCTAAATTTTAAATATCATTTTCACTTAAAAATTTTCACCAATTTTTAAAATCTTACAATTCTTATGTCCAAACGCCTACTAAATTCTCACCGTTCCTTTGCTCTTTTCTCCGGGAGAAATCATTGCCACTAATAGCCTGTTTGGCCAAGCTTCTCCAGAGGCAAGAAGTACTTTTTTTCCCAAAAGCACTTTTTTTTTCCTAACTTGAGGTGTTTGGCCAAGCTTATTTAGGAAAAAAAAGTGCTTTTGGGAAGAAGCAGAAGCAGTTTCAGAGAAGCAGAAAAAAGTAGCTTCTTTTCAGAAGCAGAAGCAGAAGCAGTTTTGATTTTTCTTCTTACCTAAAATACCCTTAACTAAATATTGTATATACCAAAATAACCCTTAAACCTAATACTTAGGATATTAATTTATAAATATTTCTTCTTATTTTTAGGAAAACTTTTTAATATATAGTGACTTTAAGGGTGAATGCTTTTATATTTGTTGAAGGAATTTTAATATATTTAACTTATATTAAAAGAATTAAGTACTTTTTAATTTTATTTTTATATTTTACTTAAATAAAATATATTTTTTTAATTATTGCATGTAATAGCAAAATTTTTAGATTATTTATTTACTTATAATATTAATTATTAAGTAAATCTATTCATGTCCTTATTCGTAATTTGACACTTAAAAGCACTTTCTAAAAAGTTTGGCCAAACACAAATTATTTCTCAAAAGTGCTTTTCAGACTGATTAGCCAAACACAAACTGTTTCTCCCCAAAAGTACTTTTTTCAAAAGCACTTTTAAAAAAATTACTTCTCAAAATAAGCTGATTTCTCCAGCTTGGCCAAACAGGCTATAAGGCATGAAAGCAAGAAATTTTTTCCTTTTTTCCAAATATTTTTTACTTTTTTTGAAATTAACGTTTGTTCTCGAAGATGCATTTTAGAAGGTTTTTGAAAAATTAAAAAACGCTAAAAATTTATTTTTCAAAATTTTCACTCAAGTCTCTCACAAAACTTCAAAACAACTCAAAATTATATTCATGTCCAAACACAACTTAAAATTTCAAATATCATTTTCACTTGAAATATTTTTCCACCCTTTTTTTGGAATTTTACAATTCTTATGTCCAAATGCCCAATTAATATCGCACTGCATTGTATGCATCGACTTATTCAAAAGTTAAAATTGGTTTGATATAACATTTATTTTACTTTGTTATAAATAGAATTGGCGAAATACATAAATGGCCCCTCCAAGTTGTCCACAACGGTCATTTGAACACCTAGCAGACCTATTTATCAAGTAGACACCTCAAGTTATTTTTCAGTATATCACTTAAACCCTTCAAAGTGACATGGCAAAATATGTGTAGTACACTCGCCTTGCAGCAATTGAAACCTTTCAAAAATATTTTTTTTTCTTTTTCTTTTTTTAATTTAACTGGTGGAGCCCACTTTTCCTAACCTTTTCTTCTCCAAATCATTCACAAACCCATCTGCAAATCATCTTAACTTATTCTGCCATTTTCACCGCCTCGGCTTCTCATTCAACCATCCATAAACACTATTCGCCACCTAGTTTCAACACTATCTGCCGATGACAACACCACCTGAACATCTTCAGCAACAAAAACCATTTTTGTTGTAAATTTTCAAAAAATAGTTCTGACAAGATATTACAGAAGCAAAATTAGACATTGGCTCATTTGACACGTCATTAGCGATTGTAACTCACGTATATGATATGTTGCACTCGGGTATTTATTTGATCTGGTTAATGAACACTTGGTAAAAGGTTCAATTGAGGTGTTCAAATGACCATTGTGGACAACTGGGAGGGGCCATATATATATTTCGCCAATAGAATTCTATTTACGGTGAATGTCCATATTTAGAGAGATTCTAGGGTTTATTACTTGGTGGCTAAGTCAACTTCTCCTTATAAATAGAGGGTTCTATTCCATTGTAATTGATCCCAAAAATTCAATAAGAATTCTCTCTCCCTACTTTTCCATACAATACTCTTCTTCTTCTTTTGTTATTTCATAACACGTTATCAGCACGAGACTCTACCTTCTCAAGAAGCTCTTTGAGAAGATTAAGGTAATTTTTCTCCTCTTTTTAATTATGACTGACATTATGAAAAAAAAGTTCGTTGCCCTTGAAATTTCGGGCAAGAACTATATGACATGGGTGTTGGATGCTGAAATGCATTTAGATGCAATGGGTTTTGGAGACGCCATTAAAGACATAAATAAAGTATCCACTCAAGACTATGCTAAGGCCTTGATTTTCTTGCGCCATCACCTTGATGAAGGGTTGAAAATAGAATATCTCACAGTCAAAGGTCCACTTGTTTTGTAGAATGGCTTAAAAGAAAGATATGACAACTTAAAGTTGGTCACTCTTCCACAAGCACGGGCTCATCTGAGGCTCCAAGACTTTAAGTCTGTTTCTGAATATAATTCTGCGATGTTCAGAATTACTTCTAAATTGAAACTCTGTGGAGATACTATCAGTGATTATGATATGCTTGAAAAAACTTTTACAACGTTTCATGCCTCCAATATGGTTCTGCAACAGCAGTACAGAGAGAAAGGTTTCAAGAAGTACTCTGAGCTGATTTCTCTTCTCCTTATGGCTGAGCGAAACAATGACTTGCTCATGAGAAATCACGAAAATCGACCCACTGGGTCTACACCATTGTCTGAAGTGGATGAAGTATATTTCCATTATGCTAAGCGTGGAAAAAGTCGTGACTCTATTCGTAGTCGTGATCGTGATCATGGTCGTAGCCGTGACCGTAAACAATGAAGAAAATTTTCTAGTGTTAATCATCCCCAAAAGAGAAATAACCACCAAAAGTGGAAAGAGAAAGATGAGAAGCCAAAAGCAAATGGTTCAGAAACTGAATGTTATCGTTGCGGCGGAAAAGGGCATTGAGTAAATATTTGTCGTGTACCAAGACATTTGGTTGAGCTTTATCAAGCATCTCTAAAGAATAAAGGCCCTGAAGCAAACTTTGTCTATGACAATGACTTTGACATCACCCATTTAAATGTGACAGACTCCTTTGAGCGCCCTGATGGAAAAATAGACCACTTGATCGGTGATGGATCCGTGGTTAAAGATGATAGAGTAGTTTAAATTTTATTTTTGCCTATTCGTAGTAGTTAGTGAATAAACATCATGTAACCATAGTTCTTTACACGAGTAGTAGTCATTAGTATTATTATTTTATGAAATGGTGTTAGCTCGTTTTGATTAAATATAATTTTAGTACTTGTTTTAAATAAATCAATAATAATACATGTTTTGGTGCATAATACGTTGTCACCTTTCTCTAATTGCATAACGCATGTGGGTAATCAGTTATATGTAATTGTAATTCTAGCGATATCTAGTAAAACTTTGTCACCTTATTTTCTTTTGGTCTCTTTATGCTTACTAATAATAAATTATATTATACTTCATGAACTTTCCAGTTTGTTTTCTTTTGTAAGTTTCAAAGAGAATTTTAAAAGTTAAGAATGGAGAATTGTTAACTGGAATGGAAAAGTGACATCGGAGAAGTGTGACATACCCCACGGATTAACATTAAATTTTGTAATTTTCAGCCACAATCTATTAACATGAATTGTTTGTATCACAATCAAAGTTTGCTCGAAATTGCAATATAAGTTATTATTGAGTTAACTTTATTTATTTTTCTTTTTCTTTTTTCTGAAAATACTAATGTTTATTCGTACATTTCTTTTGTATGTCAAACCATGGAAAGCAAATATGAATACCTCACAAAGCAAAGTTGGATCAATATTTAATTATAAAAATATTTATTTAGTTGATTCATATACGACACATACAATATTCAAAGAGAAGAAATATTTCTCTCATTTAAGCATGTGTAAGGCAGATGTTACTACGATTTCTGGTAGTAGTAAATTAATTAAAGGCTCTGGAAGAGCTACTATAACTCTACCTAAAGGAACAATACTTATTATAGAGAATGCAATGTTCTCCTCCAAGTCCAAGAGGAACTTGTTAAGTTTTAAAAATATCAGTCGAAATGGATATCATATTGAGACAATAGATGAGAATAATCTTGAATATCTCATTATTACTAAAAATGTCTTTGGCCAAAAAAAGGCTACTGAGAAGTTCCCATCTTTGTCTAGATGTGACGACCCAAAGGGTCATCACCGTACTTCTTTCTTTTTTTGTGCTTCCAAGGCCATGGAAACCTCGCTTTTGGTTGCATCGATTTATGTGCGCAGTTCGGGCGCGAAGCCGGAAAGTTTTTATGTTAAAATATGTGAATTCTGTAAAAAATTTGAAGAAATATGATATTAATATTGATATAGTTGACTTTGGCCAACATTTTGGGTAAACAGACCCGGACCCGTGATGTGACGGTCCCGGAAGGTCCGTAGAAAAATATGGGACTCGGGAATGTGTCCGGAGTCGAAATCCGAGGTCCAGAACCCCAGTAAAAGAATTTTTTCTATTAATTATTTTCTGAAATTTTTAAGGAAAAATAAAAATGAAAATGAGTTAGAAAATATAGGTATCGGGCTTGTATTTTGCATAGATCCAGGTGTTGGGACAGCGCTTGAGTCGCAGTAGCATTTTGGGAGCGAGCTTTCAGTCCAGGGACTCTCGAGGTAGCCTAGCTGGCGTTCGCGGGCCGAAGTCCCTTTCCTTTATTTGAGTTTGTTTTCATTGTTCCAAGACAGACACATGTATTTTCTTTCATTTAGACTTGTATGCAATACTCTTTAGTAGCCCGCGAGTTAGTGACACCAGATTTTGGGTAGTGATGTGTTATTAACTTCCGCAATCGATTTCATTTAATTAAACTTAAAGACTTCCGCATTTATTTAATTGTCTTCCAGTATATTATAATGTCGAGATTGGTTAGAATATGTTTAATATTTGGCTGGCCTAGCTTCGTTAGTAGGCGCCATCATGACGCCCGATGGTGGAAAATCCAGGTCGTGACAAATTGGTATCAGAGCTCTAGGTTGCATAGGTCTCGCTACTTACGGACAAACTTGGTAGAGTCTGAGGGATCGGTACGGAGACGTCTGTATTTATCCCCCAGAGGCTACGGAGTTAGGAAAAGTTTCACTTTTGTTCTCTCTTGTTGTGCGATTCCGTTTCTCAAGACTGATTGTCTTTCCTGCTCTCCTCTTTCGCAGATGGTGAGAACACGTGCTTCTTCATCTACCACACCACAGTCCGAGACCTCAGCAGCGGCCCCAGTGGCGGAGCCTCAGGTCGGTTTTGAGGAGGAGGTTCCCATCCCAGCAGCTCTAGTGGGCCCAGCTCAGGTCCCAGGAGGGGTCATGTTCACCTCGGATCTCCAGGATGCTCTAGTCCGATTGGTAGGCTTCACGGAGAGTGTAATTCGAGCAGGTCTGCTTCCAGGAGTTCAGCCAGCGATGGCAGATCAGTCGGGTACAGAGGTTCAGGCCGAGAGTGAGGTCACTTTTCAGGAGGTGGCCAATGCGGGCCGTAGAGTTGAGGTGGTCCTGCCACAGCGAGGCGGTCATAGGTCGGATAAGAGGCCCCGTCATGCAGGCAGATTCAGTGGTACCTCATCTGGAGGTAGAGGTGCTTATGGTAGAGGCCATCCTCCCAGGCCCTTTCAGTCAACTCCCCATGTCACTCGTGGTTCTTCAGGTGGTCATTCAGGTCGTCAGGGTCAATCTCAATTCCATCAGCTGCAGCGTTCTTGTAGGTGTTATGAGTGTGGTGAGTATGGTCACAATAGGAGGGTTTGCCCGAGGTTGAAGGGTGCTCAGCCACAGCATACGAGGTCTTGCCATGCTTGCGGTGATCCGAGGCACATTGTCAGATATTTCCCGCGAGTTTATGGCAGCTTCCAGCATCAGAGTTCTCGTGTTATGATTCAGGCACCGGGAGTTCCACAACTTGCCCAGCCAGCTAGGGGCGGTGACAGAGGTGTTAGAGGTGGAGGTAGAGGTCTTAGAGGTAGAGTTCAGGTCGCTAGAGGTAGGGGCCAGCCAGCTACTAGGCCAGCGGCTGAGTCTTCAGGTGCAGACATTACAGGTACAACTCTAATTTGTATTAGAGATACTTCGGTGCTAATTTACCCTTGGTCTACATATTCGTATGTGTCGTCCTATTTTGCACCCTACCTAATTATGCTCAGTGATGCTTTGGGTATTCCTGTTTATGTATCTATACCGGTGGGCGACTCCATAGTAGTCGACCGGGTGCATCGTTCCTGTGTGGTTGTGTTTGAGGGTCTTAAGACCCGTGTTAACTTATTGCTTCTAGGCATGGTGGATTTTGATGTTATATTGGGTATGGATTGGTTGTCCCCGTATCATACAATCTTGGATTTGTCACGCCAGGACCGTGACCTTGGCTTTGCCAGATGTACCCCAAATTGGAGTGGAGAGAGACCCCAGGACATGCCACCCGCAGTGTTATCTCATATGTTAAGGCTCGACGCATGGTCGAGAAGGGGTGTTTAGCTCATTTGGAATATGTTCGTGATTCCAGCACAGAGGTTTCTTTTATTGACTCAGTTCCTATTGGTCGGGAGTTCCCAGAGGTTTTCCCTTCAGACCTGTCGGGTATGCCGCCCGACAGGGATATTGATTTTTGTATTGATTTGGTCCCGGGCACGCAGCCCATTTCTATGCCACCGTATCGCATGGCCTTGCCATAGTTGAAAGAGTTAAAGGACCAGTTGCAGGATTTTGCTAAAGAAGGGATATGCATTGATTACCGGCAATTGAACAAGGTGACGGTAAAGAACAAGTATCCACTACTGAGGATTGATGATTTGTTTGACCAGTTGCAGGGTGCGAGGGTGTTTTCAAAGATAGATTTGAGATCGGGCTATCATCAGCTGAGGATTAGGGTGTCTGATGTCCCTAAGACAGCGTGTCACACTCGGTACGGGCATTATGAGTTTTTGGTCATGTCATTTGGGTTGACCAATGCCCCAGCAGCATTTATGGAGTTGATAAACCGAGTATTCAGGCCTTATCTAGACTTGTTCGTGATAGTCTTCATTGATGATATTCTTGTGTACTCCCGCTGTCAGGAGGAGCACGAGCAATACCTCAGAGTGGTTCTTCAGACTCTGAAGGATAGTCAGTTGTATGCCAAGTTCTCAAAGTGCGAGTTCTGGTTGAGTTCAGTTGCATTTCTGGGTCATGTAGTATCAGCAGAGGGCATTCAGGTAGACCCCAAGAAGATTGAGGCAGTCAAAAATTGGCCTCGACCAGCTTCAGCTACTGGGATTCGGAGTTTCTTGGGATTAGCAGGATATTATCATTGGTTTGTGGAGGGATTTTCATCTATAGCAGCCCGATGACTAGGTTGACCCAGAAGGGTGCCCAGTTCAGGTGGTCAGACGAGTGCGATGAGAGCTTTCAGAAGCTCAAGACTGCTTTGACTACGGCACCGATATTGGGTTTGCCCACAGGTTCAGGGCCTTATACAGTTTATTGTGATGCTTCCCGTATTGGGCTTGGCGCAGTATTGATGCAGGATGGCAGGGTCATTGCTTATGTTTCAAGGCAGTTGAAGATTCACTAGAAGAATTACCCAGTCCATGATCTAGAGTTGGCAGCCGTTGTTCATGCTTTGAAGATTTGGAGGCATTACATATATGGTGTGACGTGTGAGGTATACACTGATCATAAGAGTTTGCAATACTTGATCAAGCAGAAAGAGTTGAACTTGAGGTGGCGGAGATGGTTAGAGCTATTAAAAGATTATTATGTTACTATTTTGTACCACCCGGGGAGAGCCAATGTGGTGGCGGATGCATTGAGTAGGAAGTCAGCCAGTATGGGTAGTCTTGCTTATGTTCCGGTCTGCCAGAGACCGCGTGCTTTGGATATTCAGGCCTTGGCCAATCAGTTTGTGAGATTGGACATTTCTGAGCCTAGCCGAGTTTTAGCTTGTACGCTTGCTCGTTCTTCGGTATTGGAGCGTATTCATGATCGACAGTTTGATGATTCTCACTTGTGTGTCCTGAGAGATACGGTGCAGCGTGGAGGTGCCACGAAGGTGACTTTAGATGCGGATTGTGTTTTGAGGCTGCAGGGGCGAGTATGTGTGCTCATTGTCAATGAGATTCGAGAGTTGATCTTAGCGGAGGCCCATAGTTCTCGGTATTCTATTCACCTGGGCGCCGCGAAGATGTATCAAGACTTGCGGCAGCATTATTGGTGGCGTAGGATGAAGAAGGACATTGTTGAATATGTGGCTCGGTGTTTGAATTGTCAGCAGGTCAAGTATGAGCATCAGAGGCCTGGTGGTGTGTTCCAGAGGATTGAGCTTCCTGAGTGGAAGTGGGAGAGGATTACCATGGACTTTGTTACTGGACTTCCGGTGACCCGGAAGAAGTTTGATACTATTTGGGTCATTGTTGATAGGCTGACCAAGTCAGCATATTTCATTCATGTTGCCACCACATATTTATCGGAGAGGCTAGTTGAGATCTACATCTGGGAGATTGTTCGCCTTCATGGAGTGCCGGCATCTATCATTTCGGACCGAGGTACACAGTTTACCTCGCGCTTTTGGAGAGCAGTTCAGCAGGAGTTAGGCACCCAGGTTCAGTTAAGTACAGCATTCCATCCTCAGACAGACGGTCAGTCCGAGGGGACTATTCAGATATTGGAAGATATGCTCCGAGCCTGTGTTATTGATTTTGGAGGCTCTTGGGACCAGTTTCTACCTTTAGCAGAGTTCGCCTACAACAACAGCTACCAGTCCAGCATTCAGATGGCTCCTTATGAGGCGTTGTATGGTAGGCGATGTCGGTCTCCAGTTGGATGGTTTGAGCCGGGAGAGGCTCGGTTGTTGGGTACAGATTTAGTCCAGGAGGCCTTGGATAAGGTCAAGATCATTCAGGACAGGCTTCGTTCGGCTCAGTCGCGGCAAAAGAGTTATGCGGATCGCAAGGTTCGAGATGTAGCTTTCATGGTTGGTGAGCGAGTATTGCTCCGTGTATCGCCTATGAAGGGCGTGATGAGATTTGGGAAGAAGGGCAAGCTTAGCCCTAGGTTCATTGGCCCATTTGAGATTCTTGATCGCGTGGGAGAGATGGCTTATAGGCTTGCCTTACCACCTAGCTTGTCAGCCGTGCATCTAGTGTTTCATGTGTCTATGCTACGGAGGTATCACAGAGATCCTACCCACATGTTAGATTTCAGCACTGTCCAGTTGGACAAGGATCTATCCTACGAGAAGGATCCGGTAGTTATTCTAGACCGGCAGGTTCGACAGTTGAGGTCGAAGAGTTTTCCTTCAGTGCGTGTTCAGTGGAGAGGTCAGCCTCCTGAGGCATCGACCTGGGAGTCCGAGTCTAATATGCAGAGCCGTTACCCTCATCTATTTCCTGACTCAGGTACTTCTTTCTTTTGGTCCGTTCGAGGACGAACGGTTGTTTTAGAGGTGGAGAATGTGACGACCCAAAGGGTCATCACCGTATTTCTTCCTTTTTTCGTACTTCTAAGGCCTTGGAAACCTCACTTTTGGGTGCCTCGATTTGCGTTCACAGTCCGGGCTCGAAGTCGAAAAGTTTTTATGTTAAAATATGTAAATTCTGTGAAAAATTTGAAGAAATATGATATTAATATTGATATAGTTGACTTTGGTCAATATTTTGGGTAAACGGACCCGGACCCATGATGTGACGGTCCTGGGAGTTCCGTAGAAAAATATGGGACTCGGGCATGTGCCCGGAGTCGAAATCTGAGGTCCAGAACCCCGGTAAAAGAATTTTTTTTCTGTTAATTATTTTCTGAAATTTTTAAGGAAAAATGAAAATGAAAATGATTTAGAAAATATAGGTATCGGGATCGTATTTTGGTTCCGATACCCGGTCTAGGTCTTAAATATGCGTTAAGCGCTTTCTGTGAAATTTGGTCGAAATCGAACATTGTTTGACGTGTTTCGGACCGAATTAGCTAAAGTTGGAAGTTATGAACTTTGAAATGAAAATTTTAAGTTTTGGGGTTTGATTCTTTGATTTTGATATTATTTTGGCGATATGATCGCTCGAGCAAGTTCGTAGGATGATATTGAATTAGTGTGTGTGTTTGGTTGGGAGCCCCGAGGGCTCGGGAGTGATTCGGATGTGGTTCGGGGTAGTTTTACACCTAAAATCATAGCAGATTTTCTGCAATTCTTGCATAGGTCATTTGTTCTACGCGAACGCGACCTTGTCCCGCGTTCGCGATGACCAGTGCCCCAGCCTTCTTCGCGTTCGCGGAAAGCCCACTGCGTCATCCCTCTCATTGCGTTCGCGCTTCTATTCACGCGTTCGCTTAGCTGAGCCCTCCCCTTCACCGCGTTCGCGATCCTCTTGTCGCGTTCACGTATAACAGTCCCTGGGCCCCCAGCATTTTCTTCTACACATTCGCGCCCCCTTTCACGCAAACGCGATGCTTGCCTGTCTTCCTTCATCGCGAACGCGACAGGTATGTTGCGAACGCGATGAACAATTTTGCCCAGCGAATTTGTAAGTTCAAAATAGTAGCTATTACGGGATTATTCCCATTTGTCTCAAACCTTGTCTTCTCCACAGCACCTAGGCAAATTTCAGAGCTAACCTTCATCAAAGTTCCTTAGGTAGGTATTATTTAACTCATCTTCTTCATTTCCTATCATCATCTATCAAATTCCTAGCCCTAAATCATGAAATTCAAGGTAGAAAATGGGGGTTTTGGATATAACTAGGGTTTTGGAAATTTTGGGCAATTCAACCTCAATTTGGGGTCGAATCTTAAAACAAATTACACAATTGAACTCGTGGGGTTATGGTTGATTGGAATTTGGTTCGAGCCTCGAGTTTGGACCATGTGGGCCCGGTGTCGGATTTTGGTATTTTTGGAAGAATGATAGGAAATTCATTTCCAGGCTATAGAATTGTGTTTTAAGCCATTATGGATAATATTGAGCTAATTATGGCTAGATATCATTGTTTCGGAGTTGGATTCTAGAGGAAAGGCGGTGTTAGAGGCTTGATTGCTATTTTCGGACCGAGGTAAGTGTTTGATCTAACTTTGGCTTGAGGGAATAAGATTAGAATATTGTTTGCTAATTGCTAAATATTGAGTACGGTGTATAGGTATGGTGACGAGTATCTATACACCGGTGTCTAGCATGATCGTGGGTCCTTATTGTGCTTATTCTGGTTTTGTTGTGACTCTTCCTTGTTAAATTGGTGAACTCTATGTAATGTGAAAAGTACGAGAAGGAATTGATGATTTTGTAAACTCTTTGGAGCATTGGCTCAAATGATAAAGTAACTATTGAGTAAGAAATGAAAGAAAGATAAAGAGATGTGATCATTCCCTTGTTGGGCTATTTATGTATATGATTATCTCCCTCGCCGGGATGTGAAGGTTGTTGTTATTGTTCTCTTGCCAGGATTTGATTGTTTACTTGTGTTTTCTCTTACCGGGATATCTATTACTTTTGTCTATCCCCTCTCCCCCATTGTTTATGATTGTTGTTTGGGTGAGGTTGAGTGATAAAGCACGATGGGTGATGTCGTGCACGATTGTTTTGATTATATTATGCACGAAGGGACATTCCGTACCATGTTTTGATTATATTATGCACGAAGGATCATTCTGTGTCACGTTTTGATTATTAATGCACGAAGGGACATTATGTGCCATGTTTTGATTATATTTGCACGAAGGATCATTCCGTGCCACATTTTGATTATTAATGCACGAAGGGACATTCCGTGCCATGTTTTGGTTTATTACTCTCATTGATTTTGTAGTTGTACCATTTCATTCCTTATTTATTTACCTTGTATTCTAAACTGCTACAGCCCCATAGCATTCTCCCCTCCCTTTTTAACTGTCTAGTATCGATATTTATTCCTTTTATTGCACACACACACACACACATAATATATATATATATATATATATATATATATATAAAACTGTACAGGTCGATTTGGTAGTCCTGTCTAGCCTCGTCACTACTTCGCCGGGGTTAGGCCAGGCACTTACCAGCACATGGGGTCAGTTGTGCTGATACTACACTCTGTGCATCTTTTTGCACAGATCCAGGTGTTGGGGTAGCGGTTAAGTCGCAGTAGCATTTTGGGAGCGAGCTTTCAGTCCAGGGACTCTCGAGGTAGCCTAGGTGGCGTTCGCGGGCCGAAGTCCCTTTCCTTTATTTGAGTTTGTTTTCATTGTTCCGAGACAGACACATGTATTTTCTTTCATTCAAACTTGTATGCAGTACTCTTTAGTAGCCCGTGAGTTAGTGACACCAGATTTTGCGTAGTGATGTGTTATTAACTTCCGCAATCAATTTCATTTTATTAAACTTAAAGACTTCCGCATTTATTTAATTGTCTTCCAGTATATTATATTGTCGAGATTGGTTAGAATATGTTTAATGTTTGGCTAGCCTAGCTTCGTTAGTAGGCGCCATCACGATGCCCGATGGTGGGAAATTCGGGTCATGTCAAGTGGCCTGTATTGGACAAGAATTAGTGCAATTAAAGCACATTCTATTGTAAACCAAAAGGTTACTGATTCCAATACTTTTGTACTTTGGCATGACCGATTGGGACACCCTGGATCAATTATAATGAGACGAATTATAGAAAACTCAAATGGGTATCCATTAAAGAATTTAAAGATTCTTTTAAATGATGAATTTTCTTGCACTTCTTGTTATCAAGGCAAGTTAATTATTAGACCATCACCAACAAAGGTTGAAATTGAGTCCCCTGCGTTTTTGGAACGTATACAAGGGGACATTTGTGGACCTATTCACCCACCTAGTGGGTCGTTTAGATATTTTATGATCTTACTAGACGCATCTTCTAGATGGTCCCATGTGTGCCTATTGTCATCTCGCAACCTCACGTTTGCAAAATTAATGGCACAAATAATTCGATTACGGGCGCAATCCCCTGATAATCCAATCAAGTCTATTAGACTTGATAATACTGCTGAATTTTCATCCCAAACATTTAATGATTATTGCTTATCAATTGGGATAAAAGTGAAACATCATGTAGCTCATCTTTATACTCAAAATGGTCTTGTAGAGTCTTTAATTAAACGTCTGCAATTGATAGCAAGACCGTTGCTTATGAAAACGAGGCTGCCCATTTCTGTTTGGGATCACGCCATTTTGCATGCACCAATGCTAGTTCGTCTCAGACCGACAAATTATCATAAATATTCCCTGTTGAAAATAGTTTTGGGTCGTGAACCTAATATATCCTATTTAAGAATTTTTGCATGCGCAGCATATGTGCCTGTAGCACCGTCATATCGTACCAAAATGGGTCCGCAAAGAAGGTTAGGAATATATGTTGGGTTTGAATCGCCCTCCATAATTCGCTACCTCGAAACATTGACGGGTTATTTGTTTGCTGCACAATTTGCAGACTGTCGATTCGATAAGACACCTTTCCCAAAATTAGGGGGAGAAGTTGGTGAAACCAAATGGAAAATTTTGTGAAAAAATCCATCATTATCTCATCTTGATCCACGTGCCTCTATTTATAAAAAATAGGTGCAAAAGATTATCCATTTGGAGAGAATAGCAAATCAAATGCCAGATGCATTTACGGATTTAAAAGGGATAACAAAATCGCATATCCCAACGGAAAATGTTCCAATCCGTATTGATGTCCCTATTGAACAATCTTCTAGTGTCATAGCTAATGAGTTGAAAGCACGCCTAAAATGTGGCAGACCATTGGATTCCAAAGTTCGAAATCCTAGAAAAAGGAAAACAAATGATCAAAATGACACTACAAAAGAATCTCATGAAAAAATCCACGATTTAATAAATTCTGAGATTCATGAGGAATCCACTGAGCCCGAGACTCAAGAAAATAAGGAACTATCAATAAATCCAATCGATATTGAGACAAATTTGAATTGATTGGATGTAGTGGTAGATTATGTCTTTGCATATAATGTTGCATCTAACATTATGCAAGAAAGTAAGGATCTTGAACATCAATCTGTTGGAGAATGTCGACAAAGACTTGATAGGCCAAACTGGCAAGAAGCAATCCAATCAGAGTTGATTTCACTTACAAAACGTAAAGTTTTGGGCCTGTAGTCCTAACACCTAATGGTGTTAAGCATGTTGGCTATAAATGGGTCTTTGTACGCAAGAGAAATGAGAAAAATGAGGTACAAACATATAAGGCACGTCTTGTTGCACAAGGATTTTTACAAAGGCCTGGTGTCGATTATGAAGAGGCATATTCACCCGTTATAGATGCTATAACTTTCCGTTATCTCATTAGTTTTGTTGTCCATGAAAAGCTTGACATGCATTTAATGGATGTGGTTACCGCCTACCTTTATGGCTCACTTAATAATGAGATATACATTAAAATTCTCGAGGGATTTAAAATGCCTAACGCACATAATTCCAAGTCCCGGAAAATATTTTCAATCAAATTGCAAAGATCTTTGTATGGTCTAAAGCAATCAGAACGAATGTGGTATAATCGTCTTAGTGAGTATTTATTAAAGGAAGGCTATACAAATGATGTCATTTGCCTATGTGTTTTTATAAAGAAAACGACATCGGAATGTATTGTACTTTGCCGTATATGTTGATGACATAAACCTTATTGGAACTCCTATAGAACTCCAAAAGGCAAGTGATTATTTAAAGAAGGAATTCGAGATGAAAGATCTCGTAAAGACAAAATTATGTCTTGGTTTGCAAATTGAATATTTGGCAAACAGAATTTTTGTTCATCAATCTGCCTACATAGAAAAGGTATTGAAACGGTTTTACATGGATGTAGCACATCCATTAAGTACTCCGATGGTTGTTCGATCACTTGATATGAACAAGGATCCATTCCGACCTCAAGAAGAGAATGATGAGCTACTTGATCCTGAAGTACCATATCTTAGTGCAATTGGTGCAGTAATGTATCTTGCCAATACTACAAGGCCTGACATAACTTTTTCAGTTAATGTCTTAGCAAGATATAGCTCTGCTCCCACAAGGAGTCATTAGAATGGGATCAAACATATATTGCAGTATCTAAAAGGGACTACCGATATGAGCTTATTTTATGGCAATAATTTCAATCCCGATCTTGTTGGTTATGCTGATGCTGAGTATTTATCTAATCCACACAAGGCTCACTCTCAAACAGGTTATGTATTTACCTGTGGGGGCACTGCCATATATTGGCGATCGACTAAGCAATCAATTGTGGCCACTTCATCTAATCATGCTGAGATAATTGCTATTCATGAAGCAAGTCGAGAATGTGTGTGGTTGAGGTCTATAATACATCTTATTCGAGATAAATGTGGTTTGAAATGTGATAAGTTACCTACAATTTTGTATGAAGATAATGCAGCATGCATAGCTCAATTGAAGGGAGGATTCATAAAAGGAGATAGGACAAAGCACATTTTACCAAAGTTATTTTTCACACATGATCTTCAAAAGAATGGTTATATTAATGTGCAACAGATTCATTCAAGTGATAATATGGCTGATTTGTTCACAAAATCTCTACCAACGCCAACCTTCAAGAAGCAAGTATACAAGATCGGGATGCGAAAGCTCGAGGATGTGAATTGACGCTCTCATCAGGGGTAGTTAATGCGCGTTGCACTCTTTTTTCCTTACAAGGTTTTGTCCCACTGAGTTTTCCTTGCAAGGTTTTTAACGAGGCAACCAATATGCGCATTTCTAAACATGTATACTCTTTTTCCTTTTCTAGAATTTTTTTTCCATTGGGTTTTCTTTTAGTTAAGGTTTTAACAAGGCACATTATCTGTTGAATAGACATTCAGGAGGAGTGTTATAAATAGAAAATTCTATTTATGATGAATGTCCATATTTAGAGAGATTCTAGGGTTTATTACTTGGTGGCTAAGTCAACCTCTCCCTATAAATAGAGAGTTCTATTCCATTGTAATTTATCCCAAAAATTCAATAAGAATTCTCTCTCTCTACTTTTCCCTAAAATACTCTTCTTCTTCTTTTATTATTTCATAACATACTTACTTATTTAGATCTATAATAAAATTAAGACGTAGATGTTTCCTTCCTTTTTTTGGTTTTGTTGAAGCAAGATGGACATGTATATATATTATTGTATAATATAACTAGATGTTGTTGGCACGTGCTAGCACGGGCCAAACAATTTGTGTTACATTGTTTTATTGATAAAGATTTAACGTGGTAATTAGTTTAAATTCTGTTATTTAAATTAAATTTACTTTTTTAAAATTGTGTGGGAATTAAATTTACTTAAGGAGAAATAATTTTCAAACAAATTTTTAATTTTTAATTCTCTATTTCAATCTTTAAGGTTGAAATAACAAACCAAAATTTATCACATACATTATTCTGCAAATAATATTTCAAGTTAAAGTTGAAATATTACATAGCCAAACGAACTTCCAAATATTATTTTGCAATTTCAAGTAAATACTATCTAAATGCGTACAAGAAGTTATAATATTTTTATATTATGTTATTAAAAAACAAAGTCAGCACACAAAAAGACGTAAAATTACATAAGAATATCAAGATAGTAATTCTGTGAATCAGCGATAGGTAAATAGATGAAATTATAATTAATTAAATTTAGTAGTTCAATAATTTTAGTAGGAAGGTGACAAATTGTGATATGGACAAATGAACTTTAGGTAAGTAATTGTATTATAATTACATAGAGGGTAAACCACCATTTAAAGAGGGGGCCTTCTTTAATAAAAACTGGGACTTTATGGAGACTGCTATAAAACTTTTCCAAAACTTTTGAATAAATAAATTTTCTATTGAAAATTCCTAAAGAATCTACCAAAGTGATCTGAAAGCATCAAACATCACAATTACTCTTTCGTATTAACTGAGCCTCTCTTTTTAATCAATTGAATTAACTGAGACATATGAATGAAGTACACGAAAAGGAAGGGTGTTTTGGCTTTTGCTAAGTATATTTCTTCGACTTGATTAAACTAAATTAATCACAAATTAGATCATGTGCTTCATGATATATTATTTTTGAGAAATTCAAAAATAGCCAGATTTACAAGTGGACGTTCAAAAATAATTCAGTTTCAAAAGTAATCGAAAATTAGCCATTTTTCATGTTAAGATAAATCATAGCGAAAACACCATCCAAACCCGAAAATACATCAGTATATTATGCTTGAGTACCAGCATAAGCATACGTGAACTCCAGCATATTATACTGGAGTTTCAGGATAAGTATGCTGGAACTCCAGCATAATATGATGGAGTTCTAGCATAAGTACACTAGAACTCTAGCATAATATACTGGAGTTTCAGCAAAGTATACCGATCCAGTATAATATGCTGGAAGTTCATACATAGGTGCACCGAACTCCTGTATATTATGCTGGACCGGTCTCTGTTACAACAAAATAATGACTATTTTTCATTGACTTGGTAAACGCTGGTTATTTTTGAATGATTGGTCTGAAAATTGACGAGACCGTGCTATTATGTGTGATACTATTCAACATCTTATTTCCTTTTTCTTTCAGGTACCTTCTTTTTGGATAAAATATTTATTAGGAGTATCAAAACAATTAAAAAAGTAACTCTAAAAATTATATAGGACGTGAATTACTAATATATAGAAGAGCAATGGAAGCAGGAGAGGGTCGTCATACCTGCTTGCCTTTCAAGGGCATTTTGGTCATTTTATGCGCAATCATATTTTGAATAGTCTATGTCACGACCCAAAATCAACCATCGTGATGGCGCCTATCGTGGAACTAGGCAAGCCACTATTCAACATCTCAACACAGTAACAACTTTGAAAATAAAGACAGAATCAATATTATTTAAGAAAGCCCTTTTTGAAGTATCCCAAAATGGGGTGCCAGAGAGTACATGAGCGTCTACACCAGAATACAGTCTACTACAGTGTCTAGGGAATAAAACTGAAATACAGATAGAGATAATGGAGAGTCAAGGCCTGCGACCGCCATATAGCTACTTCGATAGTCTCCGAGATCCGACTCCCCAATTAGTAGTCGCCGTAACCAGAAGTTCCTGGATCTGCACACGAGGTGCAGGGAGTAACATTAGTACAACCAAATCAGTAAGTAACAAGTCCAAACTTTAAACTGAAAGGTAGTGACGAACTCAACCAGCACAGTTTAAAAATAAAAATAACAGTGCAGAAACGTAAGCATGCTTTCATGTTAAATAAATAGCTCAAAACAGTAAAATAGATCATATCTAAACAATGAGAATAATATAACTCTTCTACTTCTACGTGCCAATGCACATGCTATACGTGGTGCACCATGCTAACGACATCATGTGCCCACACTCTTAAATGTTCAACCACTCGGCACTGTATATGGCCCATACGGCCCAGGGAAGATCCATCCCGGAATATATACATCACTGACCATCAGTCACCCAGTGCCGAGGAAGGCCAATCCAGCCTCGTGGAGAATATCCATCTCAAAGTATCAAGTACTTCGGACAAGATCCATATCCAGGGAAGATCCATCCCTCAATAATATCAACTGTGCTCAATGGAGTGTGTACAGACTCCAGAGGGGCTCCTACAACCCAAACGCTATCATAAAATCTGTATAACCGCTTCCCATATCTGTCACTCATAATCAGGCTATCGGCCTCACTCAGTCATCAATCTCTCCAGTCTCAATCACGGGCTCACAATATCATGAAACTAGCACGAAATAATGATATGAGGTATCAAAAAATAAAAACTGAGACTGAGATATGATATGATATGATATGAGTGAATATAACTGAGTATGAAATATCAATGAAATCAGTAAGGTGACAGCAAGAAACAACCGCCATGAGTCCCAACAGTACCAGCAGAAAGACTAAACCTGATATCTAGCATGATTGACAGTTCAATTACTTTATTACATGAAACCATGGATATAAACAAGATAGAATTTCCATACAGTTCCATGGAATCAACCGGTTCACAATTCTCATGGTACATGCCCGCACACCTGTCACTTGGCATGTGCGTTGCCTCAATACCAATCACATAAAGACTAAACCTGATATCTAGCATGATTGACAGTTCAATTACTTTATTACATGAAACCATGGATATAAACAAGATAGAATTTCCATACAGTTCCATGGAATCAACCGGTTCACAATTCTCATGGTACATGCCCGCACACCCGTCACTTGGCATGTGCGTTGCCTCAATACCAATCACATAAACACATAATTCGGGGTTTTGAACCCTCATAACCAAGTGTGAAAGTTTTACTTACCTCAATCCGAGTGAAACTCTACTCTAAAATGCCTTTTCCTCTCAAATCGGTCTCCAAAAGTCCCGAATCTAGCCACAAGCCGTACAATACCATTAATTGTGATGACCCGGCCATTTGTCTTAAGAGTTAACGCCCCGATCCCCTATTAACTTCTTCCCCTAAGTTCATTTCTGCTAATTTTGTTTGCCGGAACGTTCGGTGTTAAGTTTCGAAGAGTTTTGGGACACTTAGTCCCTAAATGAGAACTTAAGCAGCCGGCAGTGTTCCAGCTCTGCCTACACCTCAGGAGCCTTACTATGCACCTCCAGTTTCTAGCACGCCTCTTGCGCGGGGTACTTCCAAGGGTCAGTCCAGCAGACCTGGACCTAGTCAGTCATAGCCATTGTGTCCTTCCGGAGCTTGTTTCGAGTATGGTGATACACGCCACATGGTTAGGGACTTCCCCAGACTTGGTAGGGGTACATCTTTACATACCGCTCAGCCATAGCGTGCTCCTTAGATTTCTTAGGTTATGATCCCAGCTCCAGCTGCTACCCCACTTGCCCAGCCGGCTAAGGGCGGAGGTCGAGGAGATAGATGTCGCCATCGAGAGAGGGACCGGGCCAAATATTATGCTATTCCTGCTCGTACTGAGGCTGTTTCCTCCGACTTCGTGATTACAGGTGTCACACCTCTTTTTTAGGGCTTACACCCCGCGAAGGGTATAATAAAAAGAGTTTTTCCAATTAAAGGACGATCAGAACGGGATTAGTTATTTAAATTTTTAGAGTCGCCACTTGAGAATATAATGGTGTCTCAAGTCACCGA
>MU771467.1:497834-530551 GCA_026770625.1 Nicotiana glauca | reverse complement strand
AAAAAAATGTAAAATTGAGAATCTTAAAGCATGTACATTTTTTGTATTTTAATTATGAGTTATTATGTGACCAATTAATAAAAGGATGCAACATAATTCTTAAAATTGTAAAAATCATTTTATTTGATATTTTTGGAATAATTTGCTTAGGGTAAAAATCACGTGCTCACAACAGGTATTATACTGGTTTGTCACAGAGAGGCATCAGTTCTATTCGATCCAGGCTCTACTTATTCTTATGTGTCTCTTACTTTGCTCCGCATTTGGGTGTGCCTCAGGATTCTTTGAGTGCCCCCGTTTATGTTTCTACTCCTGTGGGAGATTCTCTTGTTATGACCGTGTTTATCGGTCATGTTTGGTTACTATTCGTGGTTTTGAGACCAGAGCGGATTTATTGTTACTCGGTATGGTGGATTTTGACATTATTTTGGGCATGGACTAGTTGTCACCCCATTTTTCTATTCTTGATTGTCACGCTAAGACTGTGACGCTGGCTATGCCAGGTATTCTGCGTATTGAGTAGAGTGGTACTTTAGATCACACTCCCAATAGAGTTATCTCTTTTCTTAAAGCTCAGCGTATGGTTGAGAAGGGGTGTGCCGCGTATTTAGCTTATGTGAGAGATGTAAGTGTTGATACCCTTTTTTGTTGATTCAGTCTCAGTGGTACGGGATTATCCCGATGTGTTTCTAGCTGATCTTCCGGGCATGCCGCCCGATAGAGACATTGATTTTGGCATTGATCTATTTTCGGGCACTCAAACCATTTCCATTCCTCAGTATCGCATGGCTCCTCCTGAGTTGAAGGAGTTCAAGGATCAGTTGTAGGAATTTCTTGGTAAGGGTTTTATTCGGCCTAGTGTTTCACTGTGGGGTGCTCCTGTCTTGTTTGTGAAGAAGAAGGATGGTTCTATGCATATGTGTATTGATTATCGCCAGTTGAACAAGGTTACAGTGAAGAACTGTTATCCTTTGCCTCGTATTGATGATCTGTTTGACCAGCTTCAGGGTGCACATGTGTTTTCTAAGATTGACTTGCGCTCAGGTTACCATCAGTTGAAGATTCGGGAGCCAGACATCCCGAAGACTGCCTTCAGGAGTCGGTATGGTCATTACGAGTTCCTTGTTATGTCATCTGGGATGACCAATGCCCAGCAGCTTTCATGCATTTGATGAACATTATATTCAGGCCATATCTTGACTCATTCATTATTGTTTTTATTGATGATATTCTGGTGTACTCCCAGAGTCGGGAAGACCATGAGCAGCACTTGAGTACCGTGCTTGAGACCTTGAGGGAGAAGAAGTTATATGCAAAGTTCTCAAAATGTGAGTTTTGGCTGAGTACTGTGGCATTCTTAGGCCACGTGATTTCGAGTAAGGGTATTCGGGTGGATCCGAGGAAGGTAGAGGTCATGTAGAGTTGGCCCAGGCCGTCCTCAACTACAGAGATTTGCAGTTTTCTTGGTTTGGCGGGCTACTACCATCGCTTCGTGGAGGGATTTTCATCGACTGCGGCCCCTATGACTAGATTGACCCAGAAGGGTGCCCCATTTTAGTGGACAGAAGAGTGAGAGGCGAGCTTTCAGAAGCTCAAGACAGCTTTGACTACAACCCCAATTTTGATGTTGCCTACCGGTTTGGGGTCTATTGTGATGCCTTGAGTGTTGGCCTTGGAGCGGTGTTGATGCAGGACGGTAGGGTGATTGTCTATGCGTCCAAACAGTTGAAGATATATGAAAAGAATTACCCTGTCCACGACCTTGAGTTAGCTGCCTTTGTTTATGTCTTGAAGATCTGGCGTCATTATTTGTACGGTGTGCCTTGTGAGATCTATAGTGACCATCAGATCTTGCAACACTTACTCAAGCAAAAAGATCTTAATATGCGTAAGAGGAGGTGGTTAGAGTTGCTGAAGGATTATGACATTACTATTCTGTATCACCCTGGCAGGGCCAATGTGGTGGCAGATGCCTTGAGTCGTCAGGCGAAGAGTTTGGGTAGTTTGGCATATTTACCAGCTTCAGAGAGGCCTACAGCGATGGATGTTCAGGCCTTAGCCAGCCAGATTGTAAGATTGGATCTTTCGGAGCCCAGTCGGGTTCTAGCTTGTGTGATTTCCCGGTCTTCCTTATTTGATCGTATCAGGGAGCAACAGTATGAAGACCCTCATTTGCTTGTCTTTAAGGACAAGGTTCAACGGGAAGATGCTAGAGATGTGACTATCGGAGATGACGGGGTATTAAGGATGCAGACCGGATTTGTGTGCCCAATGTTGATGGTCTTCGAGAGCTGATTCTAGCAGAGGCCCATAGTTTGCGTTATTCCATCCATCCGGGTGTGTGAAGATGTATCAGGACTTGAGGCAGCACCATTGGTATAGGTGGATGAAGAAAGATATAGTTGGTTATGTGTCTAGATGCCTCAACTGCCAGAAGGTGAAGTATGAGCACCAACGCCCGAGTGGGTTGCTTCAGCAGATAGAAATTTCAGAGTGGAAATGGGAGCGCATCACTATGGATTTTGTATCTGGACTGCCACGGACCTTGAAGAAGTTTGATGCCATTTGAGTCATTGTGGATCAGCTGACCAAGTCTTCTCATTCATTCCTGTGTGTACTACGTATTCATCGGAGCGGTTGGCGGAGATTTATATCCGGGAGGTCGTCCGTCTGCATGGTATTCAAGTTTCTATTATTTCAGATAGAGGTACTCAGTTTACATCGCGGTTTTGGAGAGCCGTGCAGTAGGAGTTAGGCACTCGGGTGGAGTTGAGCACAACATTTCACCCCCAGACGGACGGATAGTCTGAGTGTACCTTTCAGATTCTTAAGGATATGCTCCGTGCGTGCGTGATTGAGTTTGGAGGGTCTTGGGATCATTTCTTACCATTGGCGGAGTTTGCTTACAACAACAGTTATCAATCCAGTATTCAGATGGCGCCGTATAAGGCTTTATATAGTAGGAGGTGTAGATCTCCGGTGGGTTGGTTTGAGCCGGGCGAGGCCAGGCTATTGGGAACATAGTTAGTTTAGGATGTGTTGGAGAAGGTTAAGATGATTCAGGATAAACTCCGTACAGCCCAGTCCAGGCAGAAGAGCTACGTGGACAGGAAGGTTTGTGATGTTTCATATATGGTCGGTGAGCGGGTTCTGCTTCGGGTCTCGCCTATGAAAGGCGTCATGAGATTTGGGAAGAAGGGAAAGTTGAATCCGAGGTTTATTAGCCCTTTTAAGATCTTGAGGCGAGTTGGGGAGGTTGCCTATGAGCTTGCCTTATCTCCCAATTTAGCCAGAGTCCATCCGGTATTTCATGTTTCGATGCTCCGGAGGTATCACGGCGACCCGTCACATGTGTTGGATTTCAGTTCAGTCCAGTTGGACAAGGATCTATCCTATACTGAGGAGAAAATGGCTATATTGGATAGACAGATCAGAAAGTTGAGGTCGAAGAACATAGCTTCGGTGAAGGTTCAGTGGCGGGGTCAGCCGGCCGAGGAGGCGACTTGGGAGACTGAGTAGGATATGCGCAGCAGCTACCCTCATCTTTTCGCTACTTCAGGTATGTTCTCTATGCTCGCTCGAGGACGAACGAATGTTTAAGTGTAGGAGGATATGACGATCTGGCCGATCGTCTTAAGAGTTAATGACCCGATCCCCGATTAACTTCTTTCCCTAAGTTTATTTCTGCTAATTTTGTTTGCCGGGACGTTCGGCGTTGAGTTTCGGAGAGTTTTGAGACACTTAGTCCCTAAATGAGAGCTTAAGTGTTGAAAAGTGGTCCGTAGTAAAAACATTGTGAAGACAACCTCAGAATGGAAATTCGATGGTTCTGTTAACTCTGTAGGTAATTTCGGGGTTGGGAGCGTGTTCGTAATGTATTTTGGAAGTCCATAGCTCATTTAGGCTTGAAATGCGGAAAGTTGAATTTTTGAAGTTTTCTGACCGATAGTGAGTTTTTGATCCGAGGGCTGGAATGGAAATCCGAAAGTTTCAGTAGCTCCGTCATGTCATTTGGGATATGTGTGCAAAAGTTTAGGTCATTCGGATGTGTTTTGGTTAGGTTTTTGATCGAAAGTGTATTTTGAGGAAGTTGGAAGTTCTTAGGCTCAAATCCTTGAATTATCGAGTTTCCGACATTGTTTTAGGTGGTTTAAGGGTTGGAACAAGTTTGAATGGTGTTACGGGATATGTCCATAGGTTTGGTTGAGGTCCCGAGGGCCTCGGGTGTATTTCGGATGCTCAGCGGAGCATTTTTGGACTTTGAAAATATTGCAGAAATCTTCAGCAGTTGCAGGTTCCAAATCCTTCTTCGCATTCGCGGTCTTATTCTCGCGTTCGCGTAGCTTTGATCTTTTTCCTCTTCGCGTTCGCGTCCTCCTCCATGCATTTGCGTAGAGCAATTCTGGAGGAGGGCCAGCTTCCTCATTGCATTCGCGTTTATACCTTCACATTCGCGGAGCTTCGTGTTTTCCTCAATCGCGTCCGCGTCAATGCCATCACGTTCGCATATGTTTACTGGACTCTGAAGCCTTAGCTTATTTTTACTCAATACGTTTGCATTATAGAGTCGTGTTCGCGTAGTTCCCTGGGCCCAGGCCTTCGCGTTTGCGTCCTTTGTCTCGCGATCGTGAAGGGTATTTTTGGCAGCGTTATTATTTCTTGTTCGTGAACGCAAGCCCACTTCCACGTTCGCGATGCACAACAGTCCTGGGCTGTATTAAATCATTCAAAAATGAGGGTTAGCCATTTTTATCAAAACTCAAGCTAGAGAGCTCGGATTTGGGAGAAATTTCGAGGGGTTTTCAAGAGCAACGATTGGGTAACAATTCTCTACTCCCTTATGCTTAAAACCCACTAATCTAATCACGAATTCATCTTTAAAATTCAGATTTTTGAATGAAAATTGGTAAAACTTCATTGATCAAACTATTGAGTTTTGAGTGGGTGTTTGACCTCCGATTTGGGAGATTTTTATATGGTTGGACTCGTGAGAGTACGAGGGTTCTGAAAATATAAAAATTATCCGATTCCGAGACATTGTCCTGAAGGGCATTTTGGTTATTTTACATAATTTCACGACGTAGCTTTGAATTTAATAGCAAAACCAGTTGTTTACGATGTCATTTACAATGTGTAATTGAATTGAATAGATTTGGGCCATTTGAAGTCGGATACTCGTGTCAAAGGCGTGATTTCTAGTTGATTTTGGAGCCGGTTCGAGGTAAGTGGCTTGTCTAACCTTGTGTGGGGGACCTTTCCCCTTAGGATTTGTTATTTGGTATTTGAGTGCCTTGTATGCGAGGTGACGCGCGTACTTGAGCCAATTATTGAAAATTCGATTTTTACTTAAAAATATTGAGATTGAGTTTCCTTCATATTTGTTTTATTCCATTTGCAATTAAAACCTGTGCTAGATTAGAAAAAGCATGTTTAGTTGATTTAACTTGCCTAATTGCTTAAGTTGCCTTGACTGTAGTACGTGAAGCATGCTAGGCTAGTACTACCTGTTGCTTGTATTTTGTACTTCATTTCCGTGTACCTTCTGGTTGTGATTGCGCATTTATATTGGGACTATGGATGTGGGATTCCGGTAGCTCCCCCCTTGTTTGTTTACTTTGGGATTGCGAGTTCGATTCCCGATAGATCCCCCTGCACATTTACTTTGGGTTTACGGGTTAAATTCCCGATAGATCCCCCTGCATTTTTACTTTAGGACTGCGGGTTAGATTCTCGATTGATCCCCTGCACATTGATAGTTGGACTACGGGACGGTATCCCGGGAGATCCTTCAGATTGGCACATGAGTTGGACTACGGGACGGTATCTCGGGAGATCCACTGGACAGTTGAGAAAAGGGCTACAGGATGGTATCCTGGGAGACCCTCATTGTTATCATTGGTACGGAGCTGTACTTACTCTGTGTTTACTCTGTTCTTATGTAATTGTTATTTCCTCGTTGACCTGTCTTATCTCACTGTTGTACTCATTATTTCTGTCAGATTTTCGTACTGTTAATTATTATTATATTTTGCCTCAGTAGGGCCCTGATCTTCCTCGTCACTACCCAAACGAGGTTAGGCTTGGCAATTACTGAAAACTGTTGTGGTGCATTCATGCCCTTCCCGCACATGTTTTTCATGTGCAGATTATCCAGGTACATCTACTCAGGCGCACTATCCTTGAGGCGAGGAGATACACGGAGACTTCGAGGTATATCTGCCACGTCCGCAGACCAGGAGTCTCTACTCTGTTCGAGCTTTAGTATTTAGTTTATTCCTTTTCTCTCAGTTGTTTAGATATTATGGAGTTAGAGCAGCGTACAATGTTTCTGTTAGCCTGTGGTTCCCATGAGTTTTCGGGTTTTAGGATTGAGGTGTAGACTTCTGCATTCTGTTTTGAGTTGTATAGGCCGAGCGGCCTTATATGCAGTTATTATTTTAATATGTTTAGCTTTATTTAATCATTCCGCAAGTTAGGTTGTTATTTCCGCATTGTTAGGCTTACCTAGTTGTAGGAACTAGGTGCCATCACGACATGTTCATGGAGGGTGAATTGGGGTCATGACATTAATATATGCTAAAGGGATCAATTACATAAGAAAAATACTAAATTATAGCCAATACCCGAAATCGGCTAAAACCCGACCCCTGGACCCATGTCTTGAAATTCGACAAAAATTACAAAACTCGAAATCCCATTCACTCACGAGTCTAACCATACCAAATTTATAAAATTCGACACCAAATGGCCATTCAAACCCCCAATATTCACTCTCCAAATCCCTAGCCTCAAACCCCCAGAGTTCACCTAAAAAACACACCAACTACGTGGGGAAACATCATTATTGAAGAAAAATGAACACAAGGAGCTTATCTCAGTAATCTCTTCAAAAACCCTTACAAAAAACCTCCAAAGTCCGAGCTCAAAATGATGAAAATGGTGAAAAATCTTGTTGTCTCGCTTAAATAGGTTTTGCCCAGGCATTCCCACGCCTGCAGAGCTGGGATCGCACCTGCACGTCCGCGTTTACGGAAAAAGGGGCGCTTCTGCGAAAATCACTTAGTCCTAGCCGCCTCCGCACTTGTGACCCATGGTCTACATCTGCGCTATCAGAGGTGCGGAACAACCATCGCACCTGCGCCCTCTGCTGGTCTCCACCCTTTCCGCATATGCGCTCAAACCGATGCACCTGCAGCGTCGCACCTGCGACCAATACCCTCGCAGGTGCGATCACACCAGAAGAAGACCAAACTTCAACAATCCTTCAACATCAAACTTTGATCTGTTAGCCACCCGAAATCAACCTAGGCCCCCGGGACCTCAACTAAACATACAAACAAGTCCTAAATCACGATACGAACGTAGTCAAATCCTCAAATCACCTCAAATAACATCAAAAACATGAATTACACACAGATTCAAGCCTAATGAAATTTAAAATTTCCAAATTCTACAAACGACACTGAAACCTATCAAATCACGTCCGATTGACCTCAAATTTTGCTCACAAGTCGTAAATGACACCACGAATCTACTCCAACTTCTAGAAATCCTATCCGACCCTGATATCAAAAAGTCCACCCCTGGTCAAACTTACCAAAATTTCAACTTTCGCCAATTCAAGCCTACAAAAATAGGTCACTTTCAAAATCAGGAGATGATGCGGATGGACTTAAACTAGCCATGTATCAGAAAAATTACATGTAGAAAAGTGGATAGCAAATGAGGTTTCTAATAGATGCTAGTTGTAGCTATTTGATGTGTTTAAAGTATTACATATATATATATATATATATATATATATATATATATATATATATATATGTCACAACCCGGATTTCTCACCCTCGGGAGTCGTGATGGCGCCTACTAAATGGGAGCTAGGCAAGCCAATTATCAAATACTTCTTTTAGCAAACATCGTCAATGTTAACAACAACGAAGCATTTTATAAATAAAGCGGAAGTCTTAAATATAATTAAACTAAAACAAATGCGGAAATTTAACTTCAACCTCTACCTAAGACTGGAGTCACTAACTCACGAACGTCTATAGAATATTACATACAAAGTCTGAACAAAGTACAATATTGTTTGCTTCGATACAAGTAATAACAAACTGAATAAAGTAGGAAGGGACCCCAGCCTGCGGACGTCGGCTAGGCTACCTCGAAAGCCCCTGGACTGAAGACAGCTCCTAATCAACTACTGCTGTGGTCCAAAAGCTGCTCCGGTACCGTGATTTGTGCAAAAGAGCACAAAAGTGTAGTATCAGCACAACCGGCCCCATGTGCTGATAAGTGCCTGGCCTAACCCCGGCGAGGTAGTGACAGGCTAGACAGAACTACCAAACAAACCTGTACAGATATATGCAATAGAAAGAAAATATACATAACTTACACAGTTAAGAGGGAGGGGAGCATACTATGGGGGTGTTGCAGTTCAGATATTAAATCACCAGATAAAGTGATGAAACTGTACAACAACAACTCTAAAGGAAAAGAAAGATAATCAATAGTTTCACGGCACCACCCTTCGTGCTTTCACCCTCGTTCTCACCGAGATAGTCAAGTAAAGTGCACGACATTAACCTTCGTACTTTTCCTCACATCAACTCTCATTTTAGGGCACAGAATGTTCCTTCGTGCATTACCAATCAAAACATAACATGTAATGACCTTTCGTGCGTAAGTATTCAAAGCATGGCACGGAATGACCCTTCGTGCGTAAGTATTCAAAGCATGGCACGGAATGACCCTTCGTGCATAAATATTCACTCTTCCTCACCCAGGCAACAGTCACAACCAAACAGGGCGAGGGGATAGACAAATAATAAGAATGTCCCAGCAAGGGAAAACACAAGAAAACAGCTAGACCCTGGCAAGGGTAGCAACAACAATAACCTTCACATCCCGGCAAGGGATATAATCAATGTACAAAAACCATCCCGACAAGGGATTAATTATATCTCTTTCTATTTCTTTCATTTCCAGTAGTCTTTTTATCATTCGAGCCAACGCTCCAAAGGATTTACAATTCAAAATTTGTCCCCATACTCTTCACATTACATAGAAATCATCAATTAACATGGAAGAGTCACAACAATATCAGAATGAGTACAAACAAGGACCCACGGTCATGCTAGACATCGGTGTATAGATACTCGTCACCATGCCTATACACCGTATTCCACATTTAGCAATTAGTAAACAACACTCTAATCCTATTCCCTCAAGCCAAAGTTAGATCAAACACTTACCTCGAATGCTCCAAACTCAACTAGATCCTCTAGAATAGCTTTACCCCTCGAATTCACCACCAAACCGCTCGAATCTAGTCACAAATTACTTGAATGAATTAACAAATGCTACTTGAATCAATTTGAATGCATGAAAATGAATTTCCCAAAGTTTGTTCGAAAATTCCCAAAATACCCCCAGGTCCACGTGGTCAAAATTCGAGGTTCGAACCAAAACCCGATTACCCATTCCCCTACGAACTCAGATATATAAGTTATTTTAGAATCAGACCTCGAATTGAGGTCTAATATCCCCAATTTTAGAAACCCTAGGCCCTCCTTAAATTCCCAAATTTCCCTATTAAAATCTTAGTTTTAAAGTTGAAATTATGTTTAAAGATGTTAAAAAGTGAAGAAAATAAGTTAGAAATCACTTACCAATCATTTTGAAGAAAGAGAATCGCCTCTTATGTTTTGGGTTTTGAATAAAGTGAAAAATGACTGAAAATCCCGACTTTATATACTTTACTGAGGGATAGCACGGACCGCACAAAGATACACCGCGGCTGTGCCGAGGAAGGGAAGAAATAGGGCCTCTCTGAACTTGCCCAGCGCGGACCGCACGAAGTTGGTGCGCGGCTGCGCTGGTGGAATGAATCTGAAACCACCTCTCTGAATCTTCCAGCGCCGACCGCGCTGGTCGATCTGGGATTACTGGCCCTATAAACCCAAGACACGCGGACCGCGCAGGAATGCACCGCAGCAGCGCCGCTTCCAGCGCAGGCCGCGCTGGGATGACCGCGGCCGTGCTGGGGGGCCTGCAACACCTGACCTGCAACATTTGATACTTTTAAGTCTAGAACCTCTCGGGACCTACTCAAAACTCACCCGAGCCCTCGGGGCTCCAAACCAAATATACATATAGTCTCAAAAATATACTACAGACTCATCCGTGCGATCAAGTCGCCTAAATTACACCATAATTTATCAAATTGGGTCTCAATACCCACGATTTCTTTCCAATTTCCATAAAGCATCAAGTTTATGATTTCTAGCTCAAAACACGTCAAATGACTTTCAAATTTAACCAAACTTTACAGCTATCGTTTAAACCATATATAAGACTTGTGCCGGGCGTCGGGACCAAAATACGAGCCCGACGACACGGTCTTCTAAACAATCAACACTTTCCAATTCTTTAAATATTTTTCAGAAAACAATTTCACATAACAATTCACATCTCGGACTTGGGACTTTAGAATTTGATTCCGGACACACACCCAAGTCTCGTATTTTTCTACGGACCTTCCGGGACTGTCGAATCACGAGTCCGGGTCCGTTTGCCCAAAACATTGACCGGAGTCTAACTTAATCAATTAAGACATCAAACTTTATTATCTTTCTCACAAATTCACATTTAAACTTTTCGGCTTCGCGCCCGGATTGCACACACAAAAGTCGAGGCAACCCCCAAGTGAGGTTTTCACGGCCTCAGAAGTATAGAGTGAGTAGGAATACAGGTGATGACCCCTTTGGGTCGTCACAATGTGTGTGTGTGTATGTGTATATATATATACACACACACATATATACACATACATACATATATATATATATATATATATATATACACATACATACATATATATATATATATATATATATATATTATTAAAGATAATAATTAATTTTTTTATTTTAATAAAGTAAAATATAAAAATAACATTAAAAAGTACTTTATGCTTTCAAGATAATTCAAATATATAAAAAAAATCGTTTAGTAAATATGAAAGTTCATCTCAAAAGTCATATTATATTACTTAATAGTTTAAACTAAGTAAGGTTATTTTGGTATATATAATATTTTGCAAAGGGTATTTTTGGTAGGAAGAAAAGTCAAAACTACTTCTGCTTCTGGGGAGAAGTTACTTTTTTCTGATTCTGCTTCTTGCCAAAAGCACTTTTTTTTTAAATAAGCTTGGCCAAACACCTCAAATTGAGCCAAAAAACGCATTTTTGGAAAATAAAAAAGCTGTTTTGGTCGGGAAAAAGCTCGACCAAACAGGCTATTAATTTCATAGGGAACAGTGATTTTCTCCAAAAATGTCACATCTCCTGGGACTCTATACTAGTTGATTTTCAGTATCATCATCATCATCATTATTATTATTATTGCGTACACGTTAATGAAAGTGACCCGCCTTAGCCTCGTCACTAATTCGTCGAGATTAGGCTCGACACTTATAGAGTTCATGGGGTAAGTTGTACTCATACTACAGTGTGCACTTCTTGTGCAGATACCGGAGTTGGTCCCAGTGTCGTTCCGTAGACTTACTCGGATCCAGCTATCCAGAGGAGACTTGAGGTATAGTTGCATGGCATCCGCATCTTTGAAGTCCCCTTCTACTCCCTTTTGTTGTTTATTTAATTCGGACAATTATCTTTATTTCAAACAATTAACCCTGGTATCTTAGACGCTCATATATTCGCGACACCAGTTCCGGAATTGTATCTAGTTATTGCGGTTATGGTTTTCTCACTTTATTTCAGTCTCTTGGTTATTAATTAAATTTGAATTGTCAAAAATAGCTGGAAACTATTCTAACGTTGGCTTGCCTAGCAAGTGAAATGTTAAGTATATGAGTTAGAATCCGACCCCACGATAATTAACGAAGTTAATACCGTCTTAAGCTAATTCATGATTAATAAGTGCTACGACCACTCAAAATTAACGTTATTTAACCTTTATCTGATTTGATCAACAAGGTCACAGCCCATCCGCCATCATGAAGGCGAAACCCCAACGTGGTCACGGCCACTTATTGCCAGCTCACGAAACTCACAGCTATAAATACCAAGAGAGGAAACCCTAGAAGGGGGACTTCTTCTTGGCCAATATTCAGGAGAGAGAGAAAAGACACAACGATACCCATATTATGGGAAAGTGGAATACCATTGTAGGGCTCTGAACCTCTTCATGGAGAGGCAAACCAAATCAATATTATCAATAAAGACTTTTAATTCTCTTCCTAACTCTGAGTACTTATTTTCGCATCCTTCATTTGGTCCAATGGGTTATTACGGTTTGCTATAATTTTTCCGTAATTTATTTATATTGTTTTACACTCATAAGGTATATGATAACTTTTGAACGAACATTAAGCGCCATCACAATCACGAGGGCATGAATTACGGATCGTAACACTTTTGTATCCGGAAAGAAAAAAATACGAGGCAGCAAGCAAATAAAGTTTAATAATCATGCTTCCAACTTAGTGGGCTCGTTATGGAGCTGATATCAGTTATTCAAATGGAGATTGTTTGTGGATCGTATCGAATAAAATCAGTGGCATGTGTCTTACAGAAGTGTGTGTTCCCGTTAGTGCCATTTTTCTTATTTTTGCAATAAACAACTAGTTGCTCTTACTACGTGGGATGCAAAACCTTATTAATTAGTTGACCATCCAATCAATAAGCAACTAGCTAGTTGGTCTTAATTACTAAAATAGGAAGAATTGAGAACTAACTAAAAAAATTAAGCTAGCAGTAGCAATTGTAATCAATTCAAGAGCGGAAATTAGCCACGGTGGAAAGTCTATAAATTGAAGTTTGTGCTGAAGCAAAATGATGCACACACAAAAACTCCTATTTTCCTCTATAAAGCTCTAGCAGTTCTCTGATCGATCCATGGCTTTGCTAAAGTTTCTTTTTGTTTTGACTACTCTTCTCATGGCATTCACTGGTTAGTACCAATCTCTCCCTAGCTCTCTTTATATTGTAATATAGCATGTTAATTTGCATAAATCAATATCTATACAAATTGCTTAAAATTCATAAAATGTAACAGCTTAGCTGCCATGGCTCTCAAAGACACAAGTGATTGCCACAAGAGATGTTAATCATGATTCACAAGTGTTAGAACGCATGCTAATCCAACCTTCTGCAAATCTGATGACTTGCGGGTGCAGTTGTACATACAGTAAGGAATGCAGTGATGGTTGGGCATGCAAGCTTTGTGTTTTTATAACACGAGAATGGAAAGCTTGCAGCGTAATTTGACAAGCTTATCTGAAGCTCGTTTACTTGTTTCCGAACAACTCTACCATCTGCAAGTTCTTATTATTTGTCTGAGTCTCTCTGTGTGCTAGCTTCAGTTCATTCCTTGTTTTATCCAGCAGTGTGTTAATGTCAAGTGAATAACTATCCATTGAGATATCATAATGGATGTACAATTGCATGCATTGCATATAGTCATTGCTCAATTTACAAGTGTATCACATATGTTATTTGTATCGAACTTTTCTTCTTCTTTGTTGATTAACATTCGTCTTTTTTACATTTCGCAAAACGAAAATTTCAATTATCTTATATTTTTGGAAGCGCTCCAAAAGAAAAGAACTTTTCTTGTTCTATGTTAGATTATCACATTTGATAATGCAAAGATTGCTTCATATTTTTGGAAGTCCGAGTCTTCCCCTGAATATGACACACTAATCCTCCGTATTGTCTAGAAAAATCATATTTAGTTTCACTATATAGCCTGTCTACCATTAAGCATATTACATCTAAAATTTGATTCAACAGTTAATACATTAGGGTACCTGCTTGAGGCTCTAGAATCATTGTATAACGGAATAGGTTGGCATTATCTCGATGTAATTCAGATGACTTCCACTATATAATCTGTTATTATAAAGTTGAATGTTGTCAGTTGCTATAATTACTAAGAAATCATATTGAGATGGAAAAGTTATTTAAGAATAAAATTCGAAGAGTTGTATCATGCCACAATAGAGTAAACAAAAAGAATTAATGGACAACTAGGAGAGACAATTTTTGGGTTGATCTGATAAAATTAATGCAGAAGGAGCCTTGGAGGGATTAAACTATAAGTATGTCCAAGTATCAAAATAGCAACAATCACGTTATACTGTCGTTCTTGACAAATCTATCTATATAGAATAGGAGAAGCAAAGTCATATTATTGTGCCAAGTGTCAATACATAAATTAAACATGTGTTCAATTTTTGGACAAACTTCCAACTAATTTGGAAGTTCAAAAATAATTTAAAATTATTTCAAATAAAAATTTAAATATGCTAATGCATTTAAATATGCTAATACGTTATTTGGGTAAAAGAATCTTTTACTGAATACTTCAGTTAATTAAAAGTTTCAGTTATTTTTCGCTTAAGGAAGCATAATGTCAAAAGCATCCTATTATCCTATTAGACCTCATCTTTTACAAACTAACATCATCCTATTACACCTCTATTTAGGGGGAAATCTCATACAAATTCAATATTTTATTAAATATTTCAGTTAAGTTTTTTTTTTCCAAACAAGTAACTGTATTTACGTGTGAATGTGTGAATACACACGTTTTTAGTTCATTATATTGTTCTTTTAAAAAACTTCAGATTTATATCCCACTCTAAATTTTAGGTTTTATCTAAACCAACGCTATCTAAACCTACACGTGCGATTGATTACCATCGGAAACTGCTCAAAACTGACTATGCCAACTTATGTTTCTTCCACCGATACTCTATACTTAAATCAAAGGCAGACGTATATCAACTATTCAATAGAAGATAGGGATTTTGGGCTACTCACAGTCATTTCATCAAGGATATTACATCTTCAAAAATGCAATGGAAATTGGAAGTTTGGGTTGTTCGTCTTTGGGAAGTCCCAAATCGTTACAATTCAGACACTACTTTCTCGATTGGATTGGTTCTACAAGATGAAAAGGTATTAAAGTTTTTTTCTGATTAATTCGTTTTGCTTCTCTACTTTTTTAAGTTGCAAATCTGGATAAATTGCTCTGTTCTTCATAAAATTTTTAACACTACTTTCTTGATTCAATTTGTTCTACAAACAGTTAAAAAAATGTTCAAATCACTTTTTTCTTAGTAATTCGTTTTATTTCATCACTTTTTTCTTAGTAATTTATTTTGCTTCTCTATTTTTTGAAGTTGAAAATTTGGATTTGTTATTCTGTTCTTCATACATTTTTTTAACATTACTTTCTCGATTGAATTGGTTCTAGACGATGAGCACATACTTAAATTCACTTTTTTTGTATTACTAATTTATTTTGCTTCTTTGTTTTTAAGTTGAAAATCTGGATTAGCTATGTTCTTCTTTGAAGAACGTCCGGACAACTAGAATGAGAAAATAGTTGAACCATAGATGGACAACAAACAAACATATTTGATCAAGGGAAACTTGTGGAAAGACACAATACATCGAGCACATAGATTTTAGATGTCGCACATCAATAGGAGATGGTTGATGTTAACATGTTGATTAGCTTCTCCTCTTACTGTAACTATCACTACCCCAAACTACCCCGGTCGTGATGACGTCAATTACAGTACAAGGCAGGCCGAAACAATACAAATAATATAAAGGTCTTTAATAAATTCATTTGCAAATCAGTTATGAACACAAGTCTTGCATTTAATTTACCAAAATATGCGAAAGAAAATAGGTACGCAAATATATCCACACCGTCCGATCCTAGTGTCACTAGTCATGAGCCATTAAGATACTGTCCAGTACTGCCTACTCAATACAAGAAGAAAAGTCTGAAATAAATAACACTAAGGATAGGAAAGAGAAAGGCAAGGTTGCAAACGACGTGCAGCTACCTTGCTATTTTCGGAAATACTTAGAAGCTGCTGAAATCTCTCACTCTGATGCTTTAGCACCTAGATCACCACACGAGGTGCAGAGAGTAACGTGTGTACACCAACTCAGTAAGTAACCAAAGTAAATAATGTCTGAGTGCAGTGACGAGCATTTAAATCATATAAATAATCTAACATAAAATGTCAATGGAAATATCAAAGTCAAATCCATAGTTAAATTTCCAAACAACTCGTAAAACCTCAGTTTCAATGAAGGTTATTAAAACATTTGTTCAACACATTTTTCAAGAGAGGCTCAGTATAAAAGAATAGTGAAACAGTAATTTCATAAGCAAGCCCCTCGGGCAAAGCATCACTCATATATATATATATAGCCCCTCGGGCAGCTTCTCAGTCACTCGTGACTTAGATCTCGACAATCAACACTCTCACTCAGCGCTTCCGCTCAATAGATATCTCATAGTAATAATTGTTGCGGCATGTAGCCCGGTACGTAAATATATAACCTATTGCGCTCACTGGGAATCTGTAGACTCCGGAGGGGCTCCTACATCCCAAACACTATACCGTTGCAGCGTGCAACCCGATCTAATATATCATTGTGGTGTGCAGCCCGATCCATATAAATATAGCTACTGCATGCAGCCCGATCCATAATATATATATAATCCTCACCATTCGATCCTTTGCCTCTCTCAGGCATCAATCTCACAACCACTGGAATATTTCAGTGAAAAATCAGTGAAACTCAGCCCAATTAACTTTCAAATATTTAAAACAAATTAATGAAATTAAATCAAAAGTAAAAAGGTAAAAATCATGACTGAGGGTATGCTTTCGAATCAAAATATTGTGATGGAAGTAGTAAAATACCCCTGAGGATCCAAACAGTTTGTCACAAGGCCCCAAATATGGAATTCAACCCAAGTTAACAGATTCATTTCTAAAACACATAGATCTCATATAGAGTTTATCAAAATATGCAACTCTACATTCACCATGGGATGAACCAAGTAACAATCCCTACGGGTGCATGCCCACACGCTCTCCACCTAGTATGTGCATCACTTTATTTACTAAAACAACATGAAATTCCATAGATTTATAATCGTTATTTACCTCGAATCGGGTGAAAATCTACTATGTGATGCCTTTGCCATTCGACTTGGCCTCAATTCTCCTCGAATCTATCCAAAATCAGGATCATAACATCAATATATAGTAAGGGAATAAATCTCACGCGAAAATAATTAAATTACATCAAAACTCTCGAAATTGGTCAAACCCGACCCACGACCCATGTCTCAGAATTTGATTAAAATTATATCACTAGAATCCTTACCGTCCCACAAGTTAATACCTACCAAGAACATAAAAAATGGACCTCAAATGGCCCCTCAAATCCCCAATTTAGAATCTCTAATTTCAAACCCTAATTATCCAAATTCTGACCCTTAAATTCCACTAATTTCATGCCTAATTTGTTAGAAATCACCATATAATTGAGTATTGAGTTCAAAAACCTTAACTTCAAGCGTTACCCATCGAATCCCTCTTCAAATCCTCTCGAAAAGCTCCAAACGTGTCTAAACAATGGTGGAAATGGGCAAAAATTTGCGAAGGGAAGTTTATATACTTTCTGACCCAGGGATTCCACACATGCGATCCTTTTTTCGCCCCTATGGTACTTCTTCTACGGTCTAACCAACCACATCTGCGGTTTTCACTTATTTTCCTTAAATCGCACCTGCGTCTCCCCACCCGCACATGCGGTCACACAGGCACGTTCCATCTTCCACACCTGTGGCTTATGGCCTTCCCGCTTATGGCTGCATCTGCGACTGCTCTAGTGCTTCTACTGTCTCGCACCTGCTTTCCCCAACCCGCAGGTGCGGTTATGATAGGAGCAACATCTGAACTACTCAATTTCAAAACCAAACTTTTCGAAAATCTTCTGAATTCATCCCGAGACCCTCGGGACCTCAACCAAAAATACAAATAAGTCATTTATCATCATTCTAACTCATACCAACCCTCAAAACACTTAAAATAACATCGACACATCATAAAAACCTCGGATTTAAGCCCAAGGATTCCAAAATTTCCGAATTCTGCAAACAATCCAAAAACCTATCAAATCACATCCAAATGATCTAAAATTCTGCACAGACATCACAAATGACACAACAGACCTACCTAAATTTCCGGAATTACAATGTGACCCCAATATCAAGATTTCCAATTTCGACCGAAAAATACCAAATTTCCAATTTCGCCAATTTAAGCCTAAATCTACCACGGACCTCCAAATTACATTCGACCATGCTCCTAAGCCCCAAATCACCTACAAAGCTATCCAAACCATAAAAACCAAAATCTTAGATCATTTACCCACAAGTCAACTTCCGGTTGACGTTTCCAACTAAATGGCCAACTTAAGAGACTAAGTGTCTCATAGCACTCCAGCACTACTCCAAACTCAAAACAACTAACAAGATATGATAAAATGTAGTTGGAAAACACATAAAGAAGCATAAATAGAAAAACAAGGCTATAACTCATGAAATAATCGGCCGGGTCGTTACAGTAACGACCCAGTTGGTCGTTTCGATTGTTCTAGCCCCGTTCCCCTATTTTCTGCTTCTTTTGTAATCTAATACAACTGTTATATGACTTATCGGGATAGTTAGTTCAACAAAGTACGAAGTAAAGAAACCTGATGGGGGTTCTAGTTTATGTCTATGGAATATTAGGAAGAAATCGTCCCTGATTTTACAAGGGTTATGGAAGGCAAATGGTGAGGATTTTTCTGAAGAGATGACAGATACAAAGAAGGTAGACTTGAAGGAGATGGCTTTGAGTGCGATTTTCATAAGCATTACAGATTGCATTCTTCATAAAATTACTTAAGAAACTTCTACAGCAACAGCACAGAAGAAGTTGGAAGATCTGTATTCCGAGAAATTTCTAACTAACCGCCTCTACTTGAGAAAGAGGTCATAAAATCTCCGTTTTAATAATGATACACTGGTCAAAACTCACCTTGATGAGTTCAATTCAATTATAATAGACCTAAAGAACATGAATATCAAAATTGAGAGTGAGGATAAGTCCTTGATTGTATTATGTTCTTTACTATTGTCTTATGATACTTTTGCTGATACACTGCTATATGAGAAAGACAACATTTCACTGGAAAAACGTCAACTGCTATATCAAATTTTAGAGCAAGGAAGCAAAACTGTTATGAGGGTGGGGAGTATGGTCATTACAAGAGAGATTCTCCTAAGTTGAAGGAGTAAAGAGGGAAGCAGAAAATAGATAATTCGGCAAATATTGTTGACACTGGCAATAATTCTGATAATAGTGACTATGTAGGAGATGTTTGTGTTGTGAGTTCCAGTCATGGGCAAAATTCTTGGGTTCCTGATTCTGGTGCTACTTTCCACATGTGTCCTCACAAGAATTTGTTTGCAACTTACAATCAAATGAGTGGATCTGTCTATATGGGAGATGGTAATCCATTAGCATTAGATGGGATTGGTAACATCAAATTGAGAATGGTTGATGGAATTATAAGAAACATTGAGTGTTGACATGTTCCTCGGATAAAGAGAATTTTGATTTCTCTTTCGACTTTGGATGATCAAGGGTATAAATTTCACTCCGAGAATGGAATACCTGAAGTGTGTAAAGTCTCCATGGTACTCATAAAGGGTAAACTACATTCTAAATTGTATCATATGCAGACCAATGTAATTGAAGGGGAAACTCTTGTAGGTTCTGGAAAAAGTGATTTAAATTAGTCTCAGTTATAGCTCTTGCGACTTGGTCATATGATTGATAAAGGATTGTCTTTGTTGAGTAAACAAAATTTTCTGAATGAGTACAAAAATCAAGTTTTGAATTATGGTGAGCGTTGTGTGTTTTATAAACAAATAAGGGTAAAGTTCAGTAAGAAGGTTGAGCAGAACACAAGAGACACGTTATATTATATAAATTCTCACTTGTGGGTTTCTAACAGAATTCCCTCCAAGTGTGGTGCCATGTATTTTATAAATTTGATTGATGATTAATCAAGGATGGTGTGGGTGTATTTTCTAAAAATAAAAGGTTAGGCATTTCCGACATTTGTTAAATCGAAGACGATGGTTGAGAGGCATTTTCGGAATTTCTCAACCATCGACTTATATTTAACAAATGTCGGAAATGGCTCATCTTTTGTTTTCAAAAAATACACCGACACTATCCTTGAGTAATCTTCAATCAAAGTCATAAAATACTTAGCATCACTGTTGGAGAGAACTCTGTTTGGACCCCATAAGTCTGAACGTATATAATATAACTTGTATCTGGTCTTGTGCTCAATCTTATTGCTAAACTTTACCCTTGTCTGTTTACCAAATATATTGTATACGTGTAAAATCGGGCTCATAGTATACCTCGATCCCCGATATGATAAACTGTGCTCGAGATATAAAAACAATGAGCCAAAATCGAGACAAATGTCTCATCGAGTCATAATCCTAGGGCATGGCGCCCACCCTTGAGAATATCGGGGTCATGGAAAGCCTTGAACGACTTTTAAGAGCATTGTCGGGTAATCAAAAGCGGCCAATTGAAAGCTGTGATCCATGACCGGCCAGATATCATGACGGGATCTCGGTATATGTCGACGGGGAACCTACAATCAATTAATCAGAAGAGTTTTTACCTTTTATAGAGTAATACCTAGAGTGTGACAGCCCAACTATATAAAAGGAAGTCTAATAATTCATAGGACACATTGTATCATACATTCTAAAGCAATATATTATTATTTTCTCTATTTTCATATCTTTTTCCCAATCATCTGGGTTGGTATCACGAGCCCAGATCGAGGCCAAATATTTCACTAAGGCTAAAGCCATCCTCCTCGCGGGGTTTGAATTCATTTTATCTTTTCTTGTTCAATCTAATTCAATTCATTGCCTTGTGTCAATTAATATGCATATCCTTAAAACAATTTATGAATTTAATTCTTTGTCAATTTTGAGGGTAAACTGATTGGAGCCTACCATGGGGATGGGGATAATAGTGAATATTTGATACAAACTTCTATAACACACCATATTTTATACTTGTTCTTTGGAGTATCTTTGATTTTAGGTTACAATTCATAAAGTTGAACTCCCAGTCTTCCCCTCTAACCATGGATACTGAATCCAGTCACCGTGGATAGAACAACAGCATAACGCCCAGTAACGAGGTGACCCATTGGCCTCAATGGAGTTCTAGTCACGGACTTGACCAACGCTAGCTCATATGTGGATATCAATGTAAATTTGCCTACAATCCTAAGAACAACATCTGCACGGAAGTCCAATCGGTTGCACAAAATACACACAAAAGTGAAGATGACGTGATCAACCTACGGGTGATCTTTGAAATATTGCAAGCTCAAGAGGCAACAATTGCTCAGCTCGAGAACCAAAGCCGCGCCCTGAGTAGAATTGAGCCCAAGCCGTCCAGGGAAACCACCTACAGAAACTAACTGGTCACGAAAAAACCAAATGAAAATAAATTGTGGACCAACCCCGAGATCATAAAGTTGCTTGAGGAGCTCACAAAACGGGTAGAATCAGGAAAGAAGAAAACTAAAGCCAATGACAAAAAGGTGGAAACCTAAAACTACAGGGTAAATCAAATATCAGGAGCACTAGAGATATTAAAAGGCCTAGATTCCAAGAAGTTTTTTCAAAAACCTTTTCCTCCGAGCGCGACTACGAACCGATCCCCAAAAAGTTCTGCATTCCTGAGATTCCTAAGTACTATGGAATGGTCAACCTAATTGAGCATGTAACCTCCTATCTATGCACCATCACAGGGAACAACTTGGAGGATGACAAAATCGAGTCTTTCCTACTGAAAAAGTTTGGGGAAACTCTGTTGAAGATAATGTTTTACATGTATCGGGTCGGATTGAATTTTGCACATTTTGGATTGAAATTTTGAATTTCAGATTCTACAAAATGCAATTTGAATCTTATCTGAATTAATATTAGATTGGATCAGATATTAAAGTTCGGTTCGATTAATATTTTGGATTTTCAGATCTGATTGTATGTATTATTAAGGACTTTTTCTTTTATTCTTTTTTCTGTTTTCCATTCATGGTTAGGAAAACAGATTTGGTGATTAGGCAAATAGCCCTGGTTCACTTCCTAGTAATAAACCACTATAAATGAGTGATAAAATAATTGCAACTCTACCCAACATCATTATCATTTGTTTGCAATTTTAACAACATGCTAAGTCATTGCAATCCAAACTATGGTAAGACATGAAGGCTTCATGATGAAGCACATTGTAAAAGAGTCATTTGAAATGAAGTTCACCATGATTTCCAGTGGGAGCAACTTGAAACGAAGCAAAATAAAGTGTGACTCCAATTAATAGCTTAACAATTCAAGATAAAGTCATTAATAGTTCAATAGTTCAACACAGTTCATCTCCATGAACATCAATCCTAATCCACAGAAGAAAAGGAAAGTTGCAAATGCCAATTCTATGGCTATCCAACTCAAACCTAGCATGCTTTTGTAATGACCCGACCGATCATTTTGAGCATTTGCACTTTGCTCGCTAGTTCTCGGGCATTAGTAACCCCTTATGATATATTATGACTTATTAAAATTGTCGGTTTTGCTTTTCAGGTTAATCTAAAAAGATATGGAAGAATGATTCTCAGCTTAAAGCTTTAAATTTGAAAGGTTTGACCAAGTTTTGACTTTTTAGTATTCAATCTCGGATTCATATTTTCTGATTTTGTTAACTCTGTTAGATTATTTTGGACATAGGAGTGCATCCAAAATATGATTTGGAGGTCCCTGATAGATTTAGGCTTAAATTGGAGGAATTGGAAATTTAGCATTTTCTAGTTGGTAGTGGAAATCTTGATATCGGGGTCGGAATAGAATTTCAGAAAGTTGAGTAGGTCTGTTGCATCATTTGTGATGTGTGTGCAAATTTTAGGTCATTCGGGTGAGGTTTGATAGATTTTGGCCTCGTTTGCGGAATTAGGAAGTTTGGAAATCCTTAGGCTTGGATCTGAGGGTGATTTAGTATTTTAAAGTCGTTTTGAGTGTTTCGAAGGTTGGAATAAGTTTGAATGATGACATGTGTCCTGTTAGCATGGTTGGTTGAGGTTCCGAGGGCCTCGGGATGGATTTGGATGGTTGACAGAAAGTTTGGCATTGAGGTAGTGTAGCAAATTTTGTTGCTTCTGTCATTTTCGCATATGCGAATAGGGGACTGCAGGTGCGAGGACGCAAATGCAATAAGGAGATCGCATGTGCGTGTTTTGGTCATTAGGAGAAAAACCACAGATGCAGTTATTTTTACGCATCTTCGGCACCGCAGGTGCTATGACTTAGCGCAGATGTGGTCCCGACCATTTAAGTGATTTTTGTAGGTGCACACTTGGGACTGCATGTGCAGGGAATTGTCCATAGGTGCAGAATCCTTGTTGCAGAAAGTATATATGTTCTGCTTCGCGATTGTCAGCTTATTTTTCACCATTTTTGGCGGCATTGAAGCTTTTGATGGAGATTTTGAGAAGTGATTCAATGGTTAATAACAAGGTAACTGTCTTGAGACCTAATACTTGTATGTGTCATGATTTCTCGTTTTTTTAATCATGAAATTTGTAGAACAATTAGGGACGAAATTGGGGAATTACATCTTGAAATTGGAGAGTTTAAATTAGGGATTTGAGGGAATATTTTTGGTCTGATTTTGATGATTTTGGTATGTATGGACCCTGAGAGGGTAATGTCCTGGTTTTGTGATTTTTGTAGGATTCTGAGGTGTGGGCCCGGGGGTTGGGTTTGGCCAATTTCAAGATTTTTTATTTAATTTGATAATTTTCGGGTGGGCTTTGTTTCTATAGCATGTATTTACGATGTGATATTGATTCTGATTGGATTCGAGACGATCTGAGGTCGAGTCGAGCGGAAAGGGCATCACGAAGTAGATTTTCATCCGATTTGAGGTAAGTAATGATTTTAAGTCTACTCCTGAGGGTATGAAACCCCATAATTTTGTATTATTTTGATAAATGAGGTGATGCACATGCTATGTGATTGGCGTGTGGGCATGAACCTATAGGGATTCTAACTTGATCTGTCCCGTGGAAACTGTAAAGTTTCATACTTTTATGAACTCTATATGATATCTATATGATTTAGAAATGATTCTGTTAATTTGGGTTGAATGCCATGTTTTGTGGTCTTATGTCGTACTATTTGGACCCTCAGGGGTATTTTCCTACTATCCTCATACTATTTTGATTCGAAAGCATATCTTCGCTCATGATTTTTACCTGTTTGTTGTTTGAATTCAGTTTCATTACTCTATTTTTAAATATATATAAGTTTTTTGGGATGAGTTCCCTTATTTTTTACTAAAACGCCCAAGTGGCTGGTGATGTTGATGACTGCGAGAGGTTGGGGGCCTGATGGTGAGGATTATATAATTATGGATTGGGCTACACACCCCAGCGATATATATATATATATATATATATATATATATGGATTGGGCTGCACACCGCATCGATATATGGATCGGGCTACATGCCAAAATAATATTGGGTCGAGCTACATGCCTCAGCGATATGGAGCTTTGACTGTAGGATCCCTTTCGGAGTCTACACACCCCAGTGAGCGTAGTCGACTATATATATTTATGGGCCGGGATGCACGTCGTAGCGATAATCATAAGGTACCTATTGAGGATGTGTGGTGAGTGTGAGAACTGATTGATGAGAGCTGAGTCACGAGCGACTGGGAGGCTAGCCCGAGGGGCTATATATATGAGTGATACTTTGCCCGAGGGACTTATTTTTATGAAATTACCATTTTCACTCTTCTTTTATATTGAGCCTCTATTAAAAATGTTGAACAAATATTTTAAACAACTTTCATTGAAATTGGAATTTCTACATGATGTTAGAAATTGAACTACTTATTTGAACTTTGTTATTCTCACTGAGACCTTTTATGTTATGAGATGTATATGATTTTTAAATGCTCGTCACTACACTCAGTCTTTATTTACCGTTAGTACTTGCTAGGTTGGCGTACTCATATTACTCCCTGCACCTTGTGTGCAGATTTAGGTATTTCTGAACCCGGTAGCGGGTGTTGATTACTCAGTGGCAGGTTCATCGGAGTTAACAAGGTAGTTGTCTGGTGTTCGCAGCCTTGATTTCCTCCTTACTTATTCTCCCTTAGTTGTATTTAGTGATTTTCCCGACCATGTTGTATTGATGTTGTCATACGGTTATAGTAGATGCTCATGACGAATGACACCACCGATGTCGAGCTTTCTTTCTGCACTATTGCTTTGTTTTAAACACTTTATAAATGTTAATTGTTAAATAGCTTTGTTTGTCCTAAGAATGAAAATATTGATTGGTTTTTGGGGACTGTGTCGGCTGGCCTAGTTCAATGATAGGCACCACCATGATCAGGTTGGTTTTGGGGTCGTGACAAGTTGGTTTTATAGCCTAGGTTACATAGGTCTCACCAGTCAAGAGCAGGTTTAGTATAGTCTCGCAAAATAGGTACGGAGGTGTCTGGACTTATCTTTGAGAGGTTGCGAAACCCTTAGGAAAAATCTCACATTCTCTCATTCTTATCGTGCAAATCCATTTATTCAGCAAAAAGCATAACTCTTAGAATACCTTTCATGTATTCAAATGCGCACATGAGGGCTCGATATTAGCTATGCATCGATGGCTTGTGATTTCCATGGGTTAGGTGTGAGATATGATTTTAGCTTGTTGATAATAGGCCAGTCTAGAGGACTTAAGGCTTGGTTTGATCTATGACTTGAGTGTTGAGATTTCAAATGTGTGAGCATGAGCATAAGCATTAGGGACTTATATGTCTGTTTTTGTCCTTATTGGTGGGATTTTTTTGACTGGATAACTATGTGGTGTGTGTAATTTGACGGTGAGATGTGTTCAGATTGTTTAACTATGACTAAAAGAATTGGCTAGAGATGTAGCACAAACTATTGAGTGTTTGACTTATGTCTTCGGTTGGCATATGGACTCAAGTCATGAGTATAGTGAAGGACTTTTCATATAGTTTAGTTGATAAGTGAAGTCGACCTTCCTGTTGTGTTATGAGTTTTTAGTGATGTCTTTTGGGTTGATCAATACCCCATTAGCGTTCATGTATTTTATTAACAATGTACTTCAACCACATTTGGATTCCTTCATTATAGTGTTCATTGATGACATCCTGGTGTACTCTCGTAGCTAGGAGGAACATGCTCAGCAATTTAGACTTGTATTGTAGAGATTGAGAGAGGAGAAGCTTTATGCGAAGTTCTCACAGAGTGAATTTTGACTCAATTCAGTAGCATTCTTAGGGAACGTGGTATCCAGTGAGGGTATTCAAGTGGTCAGATGAGAGTGGAGAGAACTTTCATAAGCTGGAGTTTTCTTTTACAGCATCTCAAGTGTTAGTTCTTCCATTAGCTTCCGGTTCTTTAGCGCGTATTATGATGCCTCGAGGGTAGGTGTTGGTTGTGTTTGAATACAAGACGGTAAAGTGATTGAGTAATAGCTATGGTTTTAGGAATGGTATAGAGAGATATCAGTTTGAGGCTAAGCAGGCTGGGTTATTTCCCATAGGGTGTCCTACGGTTGTGTGATCCTTAGGTGGTTTTGTAGCATGTCCTCTTTTACCAGTAAATGATATATATTCCAATTTGAGTTTAGATCATGTGTGGAAGTTGGCACAACTATTGCAATGGTGAACATGATATTTGCAGATGATTTGAGATATTAGATAGTTTGTGTTATATGAGCTTATGAAGGAATTAGTTGAATCACACTGTGGTATTGCGTCAGTGATAGGTATGGGCATTATGAGTTATCGTTTGTCTTGATATATAGCTTTGATCCAAATGAGGGATTCTGCTAACAATAATTTGGTTGCACGATTATATGAGGTATTGGTTTCGTTTCGAGGTATACTGGTGAATCGGTCATAACCTGTAGAGGTGCAGTTTGAGAAAGACTCGAGCAAATGAAATTATGGATAAGGGTTGTGTTATGCTTTATGGGTGTATAAGAATCATGGAATGACTTGAGTTGTTATTAATAAAGGATATAGTGTGCATAGAGCAGGAATTTATTTGATCGCATTAAGGTAGGGCTAATTCCTCGGTGTTTGATTTCTAATGGAGCACAGGTCGTTCGGTCCATTCAATCAACTTAATTGAGGTTTCAGTAGAGTGGATGACTCCGAGAATGGTTCTAATGGATTTAAAATGTATATGTAACAATTGAGGGATCTTTAGGATGTGTATTTGGCTAGAAATTAGGGTTTACATTGGAGGGTGTTAGGACTTGTGGCATTTCCGTATCATTGTGGATTACATGTCAGTATTATGAAGGTGAAGGTAATGTCTTTATAGTCGCAGGAAGTCTCTTCAGCAGCTTATGAGCTTTAGACTTTGTAGTTTTATGCTCGGGCCTCGTGTGGTGAGTTTGGGTTGAGAATTGCAGTATTATGGCAAGGAGAAGTATCAATTCGAAGGTAATTCAGAAGGAACTTGGACAAATAGGACAACTAGGTAGTAGGTCGGACCAATATGGTAAGGGTTATGATTAGTTCTCTAGGTGTTTGTGAGGTAATAAGTTTCTACATGTGTTTTGTGGCAATGCTATTGAGTTTTTTGGTCAACTATGTAGCTTGGTTGAGTTATAAGGAATCGATCCCGACGGTTTAGTTTTGGTGCGAGAGGGATTCAGAGAGTTCTTGATAGTTTCTACTGCAGTTAGAGATATATATTTTTTTACTGGGGTGAAGATCATGTGATGTATAGTGATCTTCTTCTAGATGGGATCAAATGAAAAGTTTTTGGGTAGTTGAGCACGTAGTTCCTTATGGATCAGAATGGATTATGAAGTTCTCGTATCTATCATAGGATGGTATGGCACATTCGGTATGTTGTATGGGGTTGAGATTTGCATGTGTGAGGTCACAATTTAGTTCTGGAATGGAGGCCATAAATTCTTAGGTAGCATGGGAAGTTTCAGATGACTAGGTAAATGATATCACTAATTGGTGCGGCTTGATGAGGGTATACATTCCATAAAGGGCAATTCGTTTGAGTTAGGGGTACTTCAGTGGAATTGCGTCACTCTTTTGTTGGATCAACGGCTGATATCCAAGTTTGCTTGGTGGCACAGAAGAATTCTAGGCGTATCCCTCGTGGAATGATTGGGTATTAGAGATGTGTTATATTTTCGGGCGGTGGAGTTTGGATAAGATATTGTGATTTATGTGCTTTATGGATTTCGAGACTAGGAGTTCTCATAAATAGGTTGTTTCATGGTTGTGGACTGTAAAGGTGTGGGAAAAGCTAGTCAGATGATGGTATGTGTCATGATTTCGTCATTGTGAACTTTTGAAGAGTTAATTATCTATTGCTGTTGTCCAGAGTTGATTTAGAGTTCATTGGTAGGCTCAGTATGGATGTCTGTTCTGCACCGGGTCGGAATTGTTGACTCTGAGTTGCTATTGTTGAGGGATGTTCCAATCGATTGTCATCGAACTTATTCGTGTTCTAGACTGATCTATGAGTTATCCTTCTGTGTTTCAAGGAGTTGTGATTGTTGGTTCTATGCACATATGGTGTGGTTATATTTGGTCTTTATAGTGAGATTTAAGTGAGATGGATATTTGGGTGTTGCATGATTGATTGCACATTGGATATGTCCTTTCGGGATGGTATGCATTGCGTCATTTTCTTCTCCGTGGTTATGGTGATTTACTTTTGGTACTAGACATCAATGTGTGCATGATTGTCGATTTTGAGCATGGTGACTTGAGGTGTTTCATGTGGATCATTGTTTGAATAGGGTCACATATTGTAGCAAAGTTATGGAGAGGTATGATCCTTCGGGTTAGATTCATGTGTTCTGGTTCTACGATGTGTGATGGGTTCTCAACATTGTCTTGTGGTGGTACTAGTGAGCTTGCGGTATAGCTCTCTCATTTGAGCCATTTTTCATGATTTGAGTATATTTAGACTGTTGCTTATTGGTGCGCGGGTCACATGGGTTGTGGCTTTAGATCGTATTGATGTGTCATGAGCTGAGGTCATGGGACCTAGAATTAATACTATTGATTTCAATTTCAACATGTTGGGAAGATAATATCGAGATTCGGCTAAGTAATTTAATATGGTCCTTGCCGAAGGAAAAGGAGCTCCATGACTGGTTGATCTGAGCAATGGTCATGATCTTCTGCGTGTTTCTTTCATCATTGGCAGTATACGAATGTGTTGGAATGAGGCCTTGTTTGATAAGAGGGTTTATTACCGGTATTGTATTGTTTGAGCAAATGTTGTGATAAGAAGTTATCTCTACGAATCATTGAGTTATGTGGTATAAAAGGTGATTACATCTTGGGTTACAATTATGGTGAGATTTTGATCTTACATACTCCCTCCGTTTCAATTTATGTGAACCTATTTGACTGGGCACGGAGTTTAATAAAAGGGAGAAGACTTTTGATCTTGTGGTGTAAAATGAGGCACATATATTTTGTGTGGCTATAAATCATTCTGTAAAGGTAAATTGTTTCCAAATAAGGAAAGTGGTCATTCTTTTTGGCACGGACTAAAAAGGAAATAGGTTCACATAAATTGAAACGGAGGGAGTATAATTTTGTAAATGGAGATTTGGTTCCAAGGTTATGAGATAGGGTGAATTGTGAAAATCTAGTTATGTTGTGTGATTGAACCTATGTGGGATAGGGTGACGTGAGATCACCCTCGGTTATGTGCATAGTAAGTTATACAATGATTTGATGGTTCTCGGGACAACTCTGGGCATGTTCGAGGACGAACGTATGTTTGACTAGGGGAGGATGTAACGACTCGAGCGGTCATTTTGAGCATTTGCATTTCACTCGCCAGTTCTCGAGTATGAGTATCCCCGTATGATTTATTATGACTTATTAAAATCATCAGTCTTGGTTTTCAGGTTAATCGGAACTGATATGGAAGAACGGTTCGCAACTTGAAGCTTTAAATTTGAAAGGTTTGACCAGGTTTTGACTTTTTAGTATTTGATCTCAGATTTGAATTTTTATGATTTGGTTAGCTTTGTTAGGTGATTTTAGATTTGGGAACGCGTCCGGAATGTGATTTGGAGGTCCATGATAGATTTAAGCTTGAATTGGCGAAATTGAAAATTTGGCATTTTTCAACCGGTAGTGGAAATCTTGATATTTGGGTCGGAATGGAATTCTAGAAATTTGAGTAGGTCCGTTGTATCATTTGTGATGTGTGTGCAAATTTCAAGTCATTCGGATGAGGTTTGATAGGTTTTGGCATCGTTTGCGAAATTAGGAAATTTGGAAATCCTTAGACTTGGATCCAAGGGTGATTTAGTGTTTCGATGTTGGTTTGAGTATTCTGAAGGTTGGAATAAGTTTGAATGGTGATATACTACTTGTTGTAATGTTTGGTTGAGGTCTCGAGGGCCTTAGGATGGATTTGGGTGGTTGACGGAAAGTTTGGCATTGAATTAATGCAGCAGATTTTGCTGCTTCTGTCATTTCCGCACCTGCAGATTAGGGACCGCAGGTACGAGGACGCAGATGAGGTAAGGATATCGCAGGTGCATGTTTTGTCCATCTAGAGAAGAACCGCATATGCGGTTATCTGGATGCATCTACGACACCGCAGGTGCTGCGACTGGGCTCAGATACGATGCTAGTCCTTTAAGTGATTTTTGTAGGTGCGAACCTGGGACCGCAGGTGCGAGTTTACCTGTTTATTGTTTGAATTCAGTTTCATTACTCTATTTTTAAAGATATGAAATTTGTTTAGGCTGAGTCCCCTGATTTTCACTAAAATCTCCGAGTAGCTGGTGAGGTTGATGACTGAGAGAGACCGAGGGCCTGATGGTGAGAATTATAATTATGGATCGGGTTGCGCGCCGTATCGATATATACGGCCGGGATGCATGGCGCAATAATATATGGATAGGGCTACATGCCGCAACGATATTGGGTTGGGTTGCACGCTCCAGCGATATAACGCTTGGGCTGTAGATGAGAGTTGAGTCACGAGTGACAGAGAAGCTTGCCTGATGGGTGTTATATATATATATATATATATTTATTTAACTCTGTTTTAGAATCAATTCCTTCACCCCTTTTATTCTTCTTTATATTTAGCATGAATTTTGAAAGTGACGATGAAGAAATAGATGAAGTTGGAGAATATAGAAATGAACTGGGGTAAGATGGACAAGACGGACATGTACCAGAACCACCATTCTTCTTTGCATACACATTGAAAAAAGATTCCATGTATGTAATCACCTCAATTTGTATTTTCACACCTATTTTTTGCCAAACATCGTAGCAAGCACAAACGAAAGGGATTAAAACTTGTTGCGTGGATCCAACACATATAAATAAAATCAATTTGTTCATCTTTTGTAGATCCCCCCAATACTTATCAAATTTCTCATTCATATTCTTTGGCATTTCTTTCAAGGTAGAATTTTCACTTTGCATCAATTCTTTCAAAGGATAACCAACAACACATATCTGAAGAAAGTGCACATTAGACGTAATATAAAGTGTACGTGATAACTTCAAGGTGATTTCATAAAAATTTCAAGAAAATTCACAATACGTCTTACACTATTCTAATCAGTACTTAAAAGTTGACCTGCATGTTGTCTATCCTCACAAATACAGTTAGAAATATATGACATTAAACCATAATCAATATCACAATATTTTATAAAGGCTTCCTCATAAACTGTAGCAACATTAAACATCAAATATGTGGAGTTCCACCTAGTAGGAACATCCAAGCACAATGATTTTTTAGAAGTTATCTTATCGAGATCACAATATTCTTTAAACTTGTTCCATCTGGCGGGAGATTGTGTTATGTACCTAATAGCTTATTTTATTCGTTCCACAGAAACACTCCCTTCTCTCAACCCATCTTGAACAACTAGATTGATGATGTGAGACATACATCTCACATGAACATAACTTGCATCAAGTTAGTGTTCCATCTCGTAAATTGTTTTGATAATTCTTTACCCATGAAATTGTTAGAACTTGTATTATCATTTGTCACAGTAAATACTTTATCCATTCCTCATTCAAGTAAACACTTGGCAATGCCACAATCTAAATCTTGACCTTTGTGACTAATAATTGAAAAAAAATCAATATTTGTTTAAGCAAATCCCAATTCTTGTCAATGTAATGTGCCGCAATACACATATAGTTAATTCTTTGAAATAATGTCCATGTATCAGTCGTAATACAAATTTTTTGTTTTGATTCTTTAAAAATTAACTTCAAAGCAAGTCTATCATATTGTTCAAGCGCAAGACAATACATAGTCACAGTAGCAACATGCAGTCTGGTACATGGACCCAAATAAGTCTTAGTAGCAGTTTGGTCCCTAATTTATTTCATCAATTTCATACATGAAATAAAAGAGAACAAACACTTCCTTTAAGCTCTAACAATGGGGGAGAAAGAGAGAGAGAACGAGAGAGAAGGAGCGAGTCTTAGTGTCTTACTAGTGTGGTCGCTGGTCGCCGGAACGCAGAGAAGAGACAGAGGAAGCGAGAGCAAATCGGTCAAGAGATAGAGGAAGCGACGACCAGTGAGACTTTGAGGCCTCATTTATTTTTTTTAAGATTAAGACGTCTGAATCTAAATACAGATCTGAATATCAAGATGTTTATTAAGATTAAGATATTTGAATATGA
>MU771467.1:446416-496897 GCA_026770625.1 Nicotiana glauca | reverse complement strand
AGAGAGAGAGAGAGAGAGAGAGAGAGAGAGAGAGAGAGAAAGAGTCTGTCTTACCATCATCACTCGTCCGGTCATCGTCGATAGTCGAAAGTCGGAACACAAAGAAGAGACAGAGGAAGCGACGAGCAGTCATCTCTAGAAATGAGCAGCAGTCTCTAAGAGAATGAGAGAAGATAATGAGAAAATGAAATAAGACCTAACCATAAAACCAATATTAGTATTTATACTTTCCCTAATAAATTAGAATTTCATATCGGATCAGGTTAAAACTATACAAATCCGAATGCAATATGAAAATCCAAAATTTTATTAAACCAAATACGAATCCAATCCAAATATCCGAAATCAAAAATCCAAAATCCAAAACTGAGTGGATCGGTTCGGATTTCAGATATCTGATCCAAAAGCCCTAGTCGAAGGGAGTTATGATATGGTATCACAACCTACCTCCTAGTTTTATTGACTCGTTTGCTATGCTTGCAGACTCCTTCGTGAAATCATGCGCTGGAGCTATTAAGGTCGAGACCACAAAGTCATACCTTTTCAAAGTGAAACAGAGGGATACTGAGATACTGAGAGAGTTTGTGTCCCGATTTCAAATGTAACAGATGGACCTACCTCGGGTCGTGGACAATTGAGCCATTCACACCTTCACTCAGGGACTCAATGTTCGAATCTCGTTAGCTTCACAACAGTTGAAAAAATATCTGGTAGAATATCTGGTTGTTACCTAGGCTGATATGCATAACTGATTTCAATAAAAAATATGGATAAAAAATAATCAACTTGGGCCTCGTACCTGGTCCATTTATCACATCATAGCCGTCGATAGAGCCAAGAGACACATTGATTGAAAACCAAGATCAAGCAGGGATCATATATAACCCATACAACGGTGATCGAAGAGGTAACAAATCTGGGCAAAAATATGTGAGATGTGAAAGGGGGACTGTAAGCGTGTGATTTTTGCTCTCTGTGAACTACTCTTATAAAAACCCAAGAAAATAGATTTTTTCTTAATTATTTGCTATTTTTAGGAATTTTTGTAGAATTTTATTAATTGTTGTTTATGTGAGCGTATCATTTTTATAAAAATTATGAAAATACAAAAAAAAAAAAACAACGCATTGCGTTTAGGCTTTATTTTTATATTTTTAGGATTTATTAGTAATTATTTGTTTTATAAAAAATGAAAAAAATATATCTCATTCAACATTTTACCTTTTGATTTTTAGGTTATTTGATTTTTCTCTTTTAATTTAGGATTAAGTAACTTTTATAATTATTGTAATTAGGTAATTAGTTTAATTTTACAATTTAGATAACTCAGGGTTTTAGTTTTAGGATTTTTAATAAAAAAGTAATAATAAAATAAAAGAAGGAAAAAGAAAAGAAAAGGAAAAAAAGGAGGTAAATTGAAAAGGGTATTCTTCATTTCTGATTTGGGCTATTGGAAGTAAAAATTAGCCCGAATCTTAAACAAAAAATGGTTCCCACACCGATTCCCAAAACATCCATATACCCGGTCCAACCCCTCACACCTCAAACGACATCGTTTTGCCCTAATCTCATCACGACCATTGGATCTTTATGATCCAACGCCCGAAGCTGACCCCTCATTGTATATTTAATTGTCGTATCAAGACACCCTACCCCTTATTAACCCCCTCATTCAGTCTCCCATCTCACTCAACCTCCAAACCCTAGCCGCCCTATAAATCCTTTGCCGGCTCCACCATGGTCCGCCGGCCGGAAATCGCCTAGTCTGTTAACTAGTCTATTTTGATTCATATACCTGATTAGTTTATCTTCTAGAATTTCTTTATTGCTTCTGGTAAATCTTAGTTTAATTATTGTAGTTAGCTAGATAAAACGACCTCTTATTAATAATTAAGTTGATTCCAGTTCATATTATGTTAGCTTTCTTTTTTTAATTTCTATTAACATCTTTTGCATCTTTTGATTTGTTTCGATTGTGTTTGGCATGATTTGAAAATCAATAGAAACCTTAGGGATCTAATTGAACTTAAAAAATTTAGGATATAGTTAAAATATGCAACATTTCAAAGGGTAGAAATGGACTTTCACTTAGACTAAAAATTAGAAGTTTCCAAGAAATGGTACAACTGTCGTAGCTGTTATAAAAAGATGCTGAAATATAGGACAGTTGTACCATGGGCTGAAAATGGACAGTACTAATTTTTCTATAGGTTAAGGAATATTCCAAAAGAATGCCTATCCTAGGTAGCTTATATATAGATATTATCCCTAAAAAAGAAGGGCATATTAGAAAAACCCTAAAAGATTCTCAAAATTTCAGCTATTGTGTTCTTAAAAGTTAGTTTTCCTTTTGCTCTTTGATTTAAAAAAACAATCAAAGACCTCCCTAATTTCTTCTAGTCTTCATAAGATGAAAATATGGTTTGAAATTGAAAGTTTCTTGGTTTCTCTTTGGGTTTTTACTGTGGTGACCTGTTGTTGAAGTTTGGTTTTGGGGTTTTATTACTGCTTTTTGGGTCATGTTGCTGCTCCATTTCTTTTCAAGTTTCAGCCAGCTTCTTCATATGTTAGTTTCTGGTTTTTGTTGATGTTTGTTCAAGGGACTGAACACAACTTCTCTTCATGTAATGTTTTGTTAAAATGATACGAGATCAAACCTGCAAATTACATGTGATGAATGAGTGTCTTTTCATGCTAGTCTCTGATTATATTGATATGAATCCCAGTAATTTGTTATTATATGAGTTTTAAGCTTGAAGTAATTTTGTATGAATAGCTTAGTTACCACATGGATGATTTGTAGTCCTCATTTTGAAAATAACCTTGTTTGAAGATGCTCCTTAGCTAAATATTCTGTCTGCTAATGTTGATTTTGGATTCTTGTTCATTAGAGTCATGTCTTCCTTTCTTCTTTTATTTAAGTGCATAATTTGTTGTTTAGTTGATGTCATCTAAGTTTGGTTTGCTAACCATGAGCTATAATCTGTGAGTTTTGTCACTAGTTGGCCAAATCAGCAGGTTCAAAAGCTAAGAGTTGAAATTTGTTGTTGGTAGCATGCTGAGCTTGGTCTTGGACTATGCTTTTGATGGATAACTCATATTGTCCAAAAGAGGCAGGTTTGTAGTTATTTTGTTGTTGTGTTTTCGCAAGTATAGTAATGTAATGGCCAAGGCCATATGCTAGATCTTCAAGTCATGTTCATGTGATTCAAGATGGGCCAGACTTGCATATGAGCCAAGATGGGGAAAATAAATTGCGACAAGTCTGGGCCTAGGCAATTAGGCCTAGGTATTGAACCTAATAGCTCAGCCCAGTCATAGATGCTTCTCTTATGAATTATAGGATAAATATATGCCTTATGTCTTGCAAATCATGTGTAGTATAATTAATTTTCAAACATGATTTGTGTTTTTATTCTGATTTTTCTATTTAAAAAGTGAATTCATTTACAACATTTTATTTATGCGTATACTATAGATAAAAAGGAAAAGGTAGATAGGCCCAGCTAGTAAACCTCTGCAACTAGGCCCCCATAATATAAGCCCAATAAGGGCCAGACCTGGTTAAAAACTCGAACTCTGCAAGAGCCCCTGAGGTTTTCTTCTACTGGGCCAACTCGGGAGCCCAAATACAACTTTCAAGGCCTACATATAAAAGGTGCGCCGCCATTTGCCAAAACACTCTTCGTACAGTTGACAAAAGTGAACAGTGTCACTGTCCGGCCTTAATGGCCACTGCTCTACCGTGCGGTAGCCAAAAACCACCGGACCAGACCTAAAAAATGCGTCTTACCATTGCGCACACAACCATCCAAGAATCAGCTCAAGATCTGCTCTCAATCGCTACGAATCTTCAAAAGGTTGCTGAGATCACTGTAGCAAAAAACTGCCTGGGATATTCTGAAATTTCCCAGGTCGATTCTGGGTGAAAAAATGGAATTCCACTCCTCGGAAATTGTTCCCCCACTCCAAGGCGCACATCCTCACCAAAAATCAGCCAATTCCACCGTGGGAATCGCTGGGAACAACCAACTGAAAAACTCCGGTGTCACCAAGGTGGCCGAAACGGGAATTCTAGCCAGTTAAATGCAAAACGCTTAGTACCAAAATGCTCCGCTGAGTGAGGAGAACAGATTCCCCCCATCAATTTCATGTGGGCATCAACCCATATATCCAATTTTACAATTGAAGATTCCAGTCAGACTGTCTTCTCCAGGTGCTTGAGAAAATGCATCCTCCATTTCTGGGCCAATTGAGAGCCAATCAAGCATTTATAGCTCATTAACTATTCCCAAAGAACAATTCTGCAAATTTTAAGATCAATCCATGCTAGAAAATTTCCATCATCTCCATGATCAAAGTTCAGAGATTCACCAACTGGCCGGGCATGATGCTCAGGGGATAACTAGAACCCAAGACCAATGCCAATCTATTTCTGCACCTCAGGTGAGTGTTCCCATCCATTCAAAAACCTTCTCGAATTTGAAAAATACCTCCCCAGTACAATGTTCATTCATAGGTGTTTGACCAAATGTCACCCCCAGTTCTGGACCAATTTGTCCAACTCCAATGATTGAAAACCCTTCATTACTACCTAAAGAACATATCTGCCAAGTTTTATCACATTCCTATTCACCAATGGATCACCATGATCCTATTCACAGCCCAAACATTCCACAGTTGGCCGGGCAGGGTGTTGTGGTGAACCAATCAACTCAAAACCAATGCCAAATTGCTCAAGGGGGATAGGAAAAGGATTTTCAATCGTGAATCCCAATTGTACATGGCCCACCCTTGTCGAATATTCAAAATAGTGGTTCTGCAATTAGTTTTTTGCCAGTTGTTCGATTTAATGCCAATGCCACTTCTGTGATACCATTGGGGGATTAAATCGATGCTTTACCTGCTCAAGACCCTCAAGGAATCAATTCTCAAAAGAATTTGGAGGTGCACTCTCTAAAAGGCATTCCTGTACAAACAACTGAAATTTCAGCTATGCAACAACTTGCTTCTGCTGCTGCTCAGGCCTCTCAAGCCCTCCAAGACCAATCACAGGTAAATCCAAATCCCCCTATCAAGATTTCCTCTAACTTTGATAGACCAAATCACCAAACAAAAAACACAAAAAACTCCAATAAAAAATGCTGAAACTGTAGTGCAAACCAACCCTTCCAATACCAATACCCCCAGCCTAACAGCTCTAACAACAAAGCTAAACCACAAACAACTATACCACCTCATCCTCCCCTACTATTACCCAATCGTATGTTATAAGGTTGAGGGCTATACAAGAAGCAAAAAAAGCACCAATACAATTCACAACCCCAGTCATCACCACAAAGCAAGGAAAGCCTGCTGTTATTTTCAAGAAAGAAGACTATATGGTTAAGTTTGCAGATTGATGCAAATTCACAATAGTAGGTAAGTTTCAGAACACCATGCCAAGGATGGAGGTCATGAGAAAGAGTTTCATCTCCCAAACTAAACTGCGGGGTGGGGTTAAAATTGCTCACTTCAATGCAAGGACAGTATACATAGATCTTGACAATGAGTAAGATCACTCAACTGTCTGGTCCAAAACAAAAAATGTATATTCAGGGATAACTGATGAAGATTGAAGCCTGGAATCCCATTTTCAAACCCAATGAGGATTCTCCTATTATTCCTCTATGGGTCATGATCCATGAACTACCATAGCACCTATACTATATGGAGATCCTCATCCCTTTGCTATCCCCTATTGGAAAAGCCATCTTCCTTGACTTAGACTCATTTAAAAAAACCAGAGGTAGTGTAGTCAAGGTCAAAATACAAATTGATCTCACTAAGGACAGACCAACACATGTCTGGTTAGGTTATAATGAGCACCAAGATAATGGTGATGTCAATGGCTTGAGGTGCAGTATGAAAACATCCCCTCTTACTGCATCCAATACAGACATCTAGGCCACTATGCAAGGGCATGCCTAGTTAAGCATAGAGAGATGGAAAACCAAAGGAATAAAGAGAAAGAAGCTGCAGCAGCTAATCCTCATCATAAAAACCAAAAGCAATCCAGGGAGAAAGGTGAATCAAGCAATCATCAGCTGAATTCTAACCAACAAGGAAAAGCCAAAAAAGGAGGACAAGATCAAAATGGAAAGTCAAAGGAAATAGAATACCAACAAGTTGAGGAACACCAAAATGAACTTCAAGAAATATCAGCACAATAGTGGCAAACACAAAAGGAAAATCACTTTAAGGTCACCAACCAAAACAAGAAACAACAAGTCTACCTACAAAAATAGGCAGGTAACCAACAGCAGCAGAAGCTACCAAAACAACAATGAACAGCAGAACATGCACCACCTAAGTATGCCCTCACCCAATCCTCCAGCTCAACTAGAGAGGAGTGCTGATTCTGTGGCTCAGAATCATCCCAATCCCATTGGCCCCTGCTTATATCTCTGCAGATTCTGTTGCTCAGAATCATCCCAATCCCCATGTTCCCCCTATTTCTAATTTTGATGTAGATTTTGGAGGAAAGGAGATTTGTCAGGAGAACCTTACAAATAGGCAGGATGGGGATCCAAAGGGGGTGGGTTTTCCTCATGCTCTGCATGAGTGTGCTAATGCACAATTAGATAACCCTAAGATTGACCATTCAGCCCCTGCTACCCTTTACCCAGCATCTCACACTGTCACTAACCAACAAACACATGAGGGTACAGATTTTGAGGCCCCTAGCTCTGATAAAGATCCTCCGATTCAAAAAAATGTAGATAAAAGGATCTTAGCCAAAGGAAAAGCTAAGGCAATCTCAGACTTCACCATCCAGCCCCCCAAATCAAAAAACAAGCCAAGCAAAAAAGAAAAGGCAAGCTATAACAAGGCAAAACTCTGGAATCAGCATAAATGAGCCCTCTAAAAACTCCCTACCTCAAAGTCCAATATCCTTTTTAAGAAGAACTCCAGATCCTGCCTCAAATACCAAATCCCAATCCTACAAAGATCCCCTCAATGATCTCTCTCTATCTCAGCCTCTCCTAAATCTTAAAGCCCAAAGCAGAGATACATGAATCAAATCCCCTGTTCGGCAGGATTTGGCTAGTATCCTTGATACTACCCCATTGGAAGAGTGCCCTTCAAACAAATATTCTCCAAATTTTGATGAATACAGACCAATCTACTCAGAAGATGAAATGAGTGGAGGAATTGAAGAAGAAAATGAAATCAGTGATAAGTCTGATGATGATCAACATTATGAACTAATTGTAAATGCAGTTAATGGTGCATATCAGTAGACTGAAACCATTGATAGGCCTTTCTCCAAGATCATACAATCCCTCACCAAGGCTCACAATAAGTAAGACAGCTGGGAATGCTATTGCACCACCAAAAACCAAAAACCCCTCCTTATTTTAATGATTAGTACAGTCATATGGAATGTTAGAGGTATTAGAGCCTCTAGTGCCATTGAGAGACTAAAAACTCCAAAACAATTCCACAAAATTTCCTTCAAAGCTATCATGGAGCCTTCCTGGATACTTCTCACATCAACCACTATAAATCCAAATGTCCTTGCACCATTCAGCTTCAAACATCAAATAATAAAATCTGGATTTTCTAGGACTAAGAATTCTCTAGTACTGTCATTGATCACGATGAGCAGCAAATCACTATGGAGATGAGGCATTCTGAGGCTGCTGAACCATTCCGAATCACTATCATTTATGTTAAATGTAAGATTGCCTTGAGAAGACCACTATGGGACTGCCTGAGAGCCAAAGTTACTTCCAACTCTACCCCATGGTGTGTCATTAGTGATTTTAATGTTATAGCGTCAACGGAAGAGAAAATAGGGGGAATTCCCTAACAAATCAACAAAAGTCTAGAATTTCTAAGCATGAGTAAAGACTGTGGCCTCACTGATTTGCGATTCTATGGACCTAGGTATACTTGTTCTAATGGCAGAGGTACATGCTCAATTGTTTGGAAGGGTTTAGATAGAGGATTGGTCAATGACAACTAGCTCACTGCCGATCCTGCTACAACCATCACCCATTTGGCATCTACAGGATCTGATCACTCCCTTCTTCTTATGGAGCTCCATGTCAGGCCTGATAATGGCATCAAATATTTCAAGTTCTTGAATTGCTGGACATAATGGATATTTTATCAGAAAACCAAAGCTCTGTGTTCTGCACTGTCCAAATGGTCAAGGAAAGAGTATGGGAACATCTTTAAGAAAACCAAGGAGTTTGAAGAAAAACTGAGAAAGGCAAAAGAAACCTGGGCACTGACCAACAATGAAGCTGACAGTGTTTTAGTTCATGAACTCACTGCACAATACATTAAGCATCTGAAAACTGAGGAGGCTATTTTTTTTAAAAAAAGACACAACATCAATGGTTTAAAGAGGGGGATGCAGACACCAAATATTTCCATAGTTTGATTAGGGGTGGAAGGAGAACGCTCTATATTAATAAAATCAAAGATGAGGATAGGGATTGGGTTACAAGTGATGAGCCTATTGGAGATGTTGCCTGTGAACACTTTCAGAACCTTTTCTATGGCCCTGTAGGAAGGACCTTTTGTCATGTATCCCCTCCCTAGTCACTGATAAAGACAATGACCACCTCAACAAAGATCCCACCTTGGATGAACTCAAACAAATTGTTTTTTCTATGAGTCCAACCAGTGCTGCTGGTCTTGATGGCCTTAATGGCAATTTTTTTTAGCACTACTGGGACATCATCAAAAATGATCTGCTCAATGTGGTGACTCCCTTTTTCTTTGGTCACTCTATGCTCAGACATATGACTCAAGCTTGTTTTGTCCTTCTCCCCAAAGTTGAATTCCCCAATACTCTGTCAGAATTTAGACCTATAAGCTTGAGCAACTTCCTCAATAAAATCATATCCAAAATCATCTGCTCCAGAATTGCCCCTATTCTTCCTAGAATCAACACTCGCAACCAAACTGGCTTTGTAAAAGGTAGGAGCATTTATGAGAACATCATGTTAGCACAGGAAATAGTTCAGGGCTTTAAAAAACCCAATGTAGGTGCTAATGTTGTAATCAAACTGGACATGACAAAGTCATATGATAGAGTCTCCTGGTCCTTCACTTGTCTCATGATAAGAAGACTGGGTTTCAGTAAGAAGATTATTGATATGGTATGGAGAACAATGTCCAATAACTGGTACTTAGTGATTGTTAATGGTACCAGGTGTGGAATCTTCCATTCTACCAGAGGCCTCAAGCAAGGAGATCCCCTGTCTCCTTCTTTATTCATTTTGGGAGCTGAGCTTCTGTCTAGGATGCTAAACAACTTGTCCCATGATTAGTTTTTCAATGGTTTCTATATGGAGAAGAGAGGCACCCAAATCACACATATGAGTTTTGTAGATAATGTGATCATCTTTACCTCTAGTTACAGGACATCTTTAATGAAAATCATGAAAATCCTGCATGACTATGAGCAGACTTCTGGGTAGTAGATCAACAAGAGCAAAAGTCACTTTATGACTGCCCCCTCTGTCTTTAAACATACCAACAGAAGAATACAACAAGCAACTGGCTTCAGAAGGAAATATTCTCCTATTACCTAACTGGGTTGTCGTTTATACACTGGTAGAAAGAAGATTGTTCATTTCAATGGCTTGATCTCCAAGGTTGTGATCAATATCGAAGGTTGGAATGGTAAAATGTTATCCTATGATGGCAGAGTTACCCTGATCAAACATGTCCTTCAATCCCTTCCAATTCATCTTTTCTATTGTTTCACCCCTAAAACTGTCCTTAAGCAAATTGAAAAACTTGCAGCCAATTTCTTTTGGGGAATGGACAAATATAGGAACAAATACCACTCTGCATCATGGCAAAAATTATGTCATCCAAAGGAGGATGGTGGCATATGATTGAGATCCATTGTGGATGCTTTCAAAGCCACGGAGTTCAAACACACCTTATGGAGGGAGTTCCTGCTTGCTAACTACTACAAAAGATCTCACCCCATATCTAAGAAATGGCCTCTTGGGCAATCTCAAACATGGAGAAGATTGATGGCAAACAAAAAAGAAGCTGAGAACTGCATCCAATGGAGATTACATTCAGGCAATGCTAGCTTTTGGTGGGACAACTGGTTAGGAATTGGGCATCTAGCTAGATTTAGAAGTAGCGGTGGCAGACCTGACAATATCACAATTGCTCAACTTTTGGTGTGGTGATCAATGGGATGTTCAGAAACTGAACCAATTAGCCCCAGACCACATGATCCCCAGATCCTCCAAGTCCAGATCCATTATACCCCCCAATCTATGGACATACCAATTTGGAACCCAACCAGTTCTGGTGCTTTCTCATGCTCCTCTGCCTAGTGAGTTATCAGAGAAAAGAGGCATGTCCTCCTAACTAATAAAATGACATGGCACAAGCATATACCTTTCAAATGGTCCTTTTGTTTATGGAGAGCCCTTAGAAATAAATTGCCTACTAATTGTGAGCACGTGATTTTTGTCCTATATGAGAATCACTGCCAACAAATTCAAAAAAAAAAAAATTTAATTTTGTTTATAATTGTTGTGAATTGTGTGTTATTTTCCTTATATTGTTTGCATTTCATTCGTGCATGTTCGTGTGTTAAATTAATTAAAAAAATACAAAATATGTCGCATTTGCAGTTAATTCTATAATTAGGAGCAATTAAGTTTGTCTACAAAAATGAAAATTACAAAAAATAGGTACTTAGTATTTTTAGCATTTAATATCCAAATTGTGTGATTTTATATTTAATTAAGGCTTAATGTTGTGTGATAATTATTATTTAGAGTTAATTAGCATTTTTAGATAATTTAGGTTTTGTAATTTAATCTAGGATTTTGGTTTTTAAATTAGGAATTAAAAAGAAAAGAAAAGAAATGGAAATTAAAGAGAAAATCATACCAGGCCCATCCTAAACCAGCCCAAATTTCACCCCTTACCCGGCCCGAGGCGGTCTATCTCCATGCCCAGCCAAACGACGCCGTTTCAAGCCCCACAAATCCCATCCGTCTATTTCACTTGATCCAACGAGCCAGATCCCATCCCCTAACCCTTAACCAAACCCGACCTGACCCGTTCCGCATAACCCGGTCCACCACTTAACCAAAATGACCCCGTTTGGTTTAAGTGATTTAAATTGGACCGTTGGTTCCCATCATCCAACAGCCTTGATTAATCAAGGCTTTTAATATACCAAAATCCATTTACCCTGCCCCTCCAAACCAAATCAGACCCCTCACCCCTTCGTCTATAGTCTAAGAGACGACCCCAGTAACGCCGCCGCAAACCACCGCCCTCCGCTACTAAAAATTGCCTCACGGTGATTTCGGTGGCCCAAACGCCATCATCTTTACACCATCGAACCCCCATGATCTCCCCATCCCAACCCCCAAAACAGCTAACCTCGAATCCCTGTAGATTATCTCGAATCTTCAATCGAAGAATCGAGCAAAACCCAAACCACCTCCGTTTACCACCAAACTCACACCCCTTGACCCCATGACCTCCCTCAACACTAGGACACTTTTGGTTTTCGTCGAATCAACCCAGGATTCGTCGAATATTAATTTTGACCACATGAACCCTAGAGCCGCCCCAAAATTCCTTGGCGGAGGTGCCAAACCTGAATAGTCCCTAGCTTACACCATGTGACCACTTGACCTCCCCCGTTCCCAAGCCACCCCCGATTTCCTTCGTATCAAGCCGGAATTGGTCGAACCTTAGATCGACTGAACAACCCTAGAGGTACCAAAGGCTGAACATGTCCGAGATTAGGGAGAAAATTTGAGGTTTTTATCGACTTTAGTCGAGTGTTCTCAGTCAAGAACACTTGATTAAAGTCCATTTTGACCTCAAAAGGTCGAGTCAAAGTTTCAAATGAGAACTGTGCGGACTTTTAGCAAGTAATTTTGAGGTATTTTCCTTCTTTTCCCCTTTTAATTTTGTTGTTGTTTATCTGTTTAAGCTTCATTGTGTTTTATCGTCTTTTTCAATTTATTTTCTCCCTTCTCCATCAGACCATTTATTTGGTCTAGTTTTCTTCTGTCAATTGATAACATGTGGCTAAATAGTTCATGAATTAATCCGTCTTATTTGTTAGTTCAGTAATTCTCATCCAATTGTTTGGTGTCGATTTGTTTTGATCTCAGCCCCAGGGCTCAGTTCAGTATATACAATGTTCATTCGTCTATGTTTAGTCTCAATTTAGCATTGTGTTAGGTTATCTATACCAATCGTGACCAATCCGACCCAAGTAGTCCAATACATATTGCCTTGAATCATTAGCTTTCTTTGAATACCATTTGGAACTAATACTAGTGCAAGTTATAATTGATTTTGCTGAATTGAATCTCAATGTTTGCCCTGTATTGATTTCATTTTCGATGTGTTTGTTAGGAGTCAGTTCATATGGCTAAGTAATTGAGTTTGATTAGTTGAATTGGTATAGCTGATGGGCAATGAGTGCAGTAGTCTCAGGGGTAAATTGGGAATAAAATTTGAAGAATTATTTAATCTTTCTGTCCACTAAGTACTATTTAAATTAAACTAATACCTTAGTGGGGAACACAACATAGTAGCATAGGATGTTTCAAGAGGAAATGATTAATAAATAACCCACCCATAACTTTGCATTAAAAAATGAATCAGACACTTAATAGTGGGTTTGAGGGAATATCATGGGAAAAGAATGGCTTTAATAATATTTTTCAAGAGCTGGAAGGGGGGTGGAAATTAATCAATAAAGAATATCAGGCAGTTGTTGAAAAGCTTAAGAAAAGTTTTAAGGTAGTCGAAAAAGAGTTGATAGTCAAAAGAGCTAGACAATTTGGTTTTCTTTTACGACTGGAAATAAGAAAAGAGTGAAGTTCCTGAGAGTTTTTCTTCTTTGAGAATTTAAAGAACAGAAAACTAGAAAAACATACCGTTTCATTGCATCTCTTGGTTGAGCATGTCTTGTTTGGTGTTTGCTGTTGGTATTTCTGGAGTATCAATTGATTTTCCTGAGTTGTTCCTAGGTTGTATCCTGCTTCTTCTGGTGTTGTATTGGTTGTTTTTTTAAGCTGCTGGTTATCTATTGTTGTTGTTGCTGTATTTTTATTGCTGCTGCTGATTCCCTCCTCCTTCTTCTTCTTGTATTTCCATATTCCAGGTACACGTTCGAATTCATTGGTGTAAACTCAAAATTGGAGTAAAATGAAGCATTATTTTATGACCCATGTTCACATGAATATTTGTAGTGATAATCAGTCCAATTATGTTAATTGTCTATTTTCCGTTTGTTTGAATTGTGTTGAATTAGGAACTATTTAATTAGGATTGCTTCTACTGATTTGAACCATTTAGATTAGCAACAGACTATGGACCATACTTTGGCATATCAGTTGATTTCAGTTGTTCCATTGTTCATACTCATAGTGATGATAGTAATGAGTAGATTTCTGTTAGCATTTAGCATTGGAGTGAACATAGTGATGCCTTAAATCTAGTAGGGATATGAATTTGAACTAGTACTTGAGTGAGCATTAATGTTGGGGGGGGGGGGGTTGCAATCAGATAACAAGTGCTCATGTTTTGTTAAAATTAAGCTTTTGACATGTTAGTTTCATCTAGCTAAATAGTGCTTCGGCTTGACCGATATTTTCTGGAAAATGTAGTAACACGCCTAATAGTATGTAAGCCTAGTTATGAAAGTTAAAACCAAAGCAATAACCCCATGTAGATTCGGTCACAATAGCTTAAAGAAACTTTCAGTAAAATTCGGGTTAATTGAATAAAGGTTTTTTTAGTCTATTAGATTGGGATCAACAACCTATGTGCGCAAAGCCAAGGTTTCAATATCTTATTGAACGACCCAAGTCCCATTCTTCTATACGTGCAGGTTTGGGCCTAGGCCCAGGCTTATAATTGTGTAGTTATCTTTATGAAGTATAATTGGGCTGGTTCAAGGAATGCATGTTAATGTTTTGTTTTATTTGTTCGGACGCAATTGAGTTGGGGTTGGGTCACAAGGTTAACCCTTTGTAAATATGTTAATTAATTAGGATTTTTCTTCTTAGAGATAAAAATAATTAAAAAAATCCTAGTCGCTTTAGGTTTATCCTTTAATAAAATAAATGAGATGAGCCTCGCCAAATAAAACGCACAAATCGTGGGGCCCTCATAATGTGTATATAAAAATATTTAGATTTTGAGACGGGCCGTTTAGCGAATTTCATGGCCTTCCCAAAACAATAACGCGCTAGTATCTTTTGGCACGCTTTAATGAAATTACATTCCTAAATTCGGGTGCACATTTATGTGACCCAAATCCAAATCTCAACGGAGTCGAAATATGTCAATAACCATGGGTACATTGATGTGGCGTGGTTTGAGATGTGTTTTCATGACGTTGCAATTCTCATAAAAAATAATAATAAAGCGGTAAAAATCTTTACAATTGCACTATAGGATAACATGTATTAAAATCAGATATTAAGCCATTTATAACAGTTTAAGCAACCGTGATAGACCCAGGGGATCCGGGGGTTCCTAACACTTTCCCTCGGGTCAACAAAATTCCTTACTTAGAATTTCTGGTTCGCAGACTTCATTTGGAAAGTAAAAAATTTCCTCGAATTGGGATTCAAGATAAACCGGTGACTTAGGACACCAAAAGCCAAACCTTTTCCAAGTGGCGACTCTAATAAATAAATAATCCCATTTCGAATAATGTCACTTTAAATTGGAGAAAACTCCATTATACATTATCCTTCGGGGTAGGTGTGTAAAAAAGAGGTGTGACAGCTCTGGCGGCTCTGCTGGGGATACAAACCCAGAACTTCGGTTCAGGGTTTAAGAATTTGAGCTTAGAATAATTGTTATGTTTGGCTTTATCTGATTTTCCCACATGTTTCATGCTAAATGTGCTAAATATTTTACCACTCTGATATTATCTGAACTGTACATATAAACTGTGCCGAAACCCTTCTCTTATCACCTCCGGGGATGTGTTTACTGGTTGAGACTCTTTATTCTGTTAGTGTCATACCCTGAAATAAGAAAGAGGCTCGAATAAGTTACAAAACCGGACGATCCCGCGGGTCCCCGGTACGTAGTCCCCTCCTCGACTCAAGTTGTCCGCTCGGGTACACGGTCTAGAACACATTCCTAGATTTTGAACCTAGAATAACTTGACTTCATGCCGGATCTCTAGTAGGAATGCTTATTTGCAACACGTTGCATTTGACTTAGGGGACTCAACACAGGGGTTGGGTCCATCTAGGACAGGTAACCTGAGATGAAATGGACCATCCTGCTGCATCCTGTTTGTTTTATGCATTTATTTGCTTCAGACTTGCATGCTGACCGGCTTTTTAAATATTGAAAAAAAAGAAGAGAAATAGCAATGTAGAGAGTTAATAGCATATGGGTGCCCAAATACTGTCGGAACTCTACCAAAATTTTGAGAAATTGAAAAAAAAAAAAGAAAAATATTCTATCCTTTTAAAAGAGCAAAAAAAGGAAAAAAAATCTTTTGTTCTTCTTGTTTTCAAATTATTTGACTGAAAAAAAAACTTTATTCTAATTTGGAAAATACGTTGTTGAAAAGAAAAAGAAAAAGCTTGTTTTCAAAAAAATATATAGTTCGTTTTATCTCCCCGAACTACGCTAGTTTGACTCTCACATGGTGTTGGATACGTAGGCAACCCTCATCGGGTCCAACTTTCCCTTTTGCAAGAAATAGCCAAAATGTTAAAATTTTAAACTTTCGTCATTAATAAGTCAGGGGATGCCACTTTCGTCAAAAATAGCCGAATGTTCCCGAAAGGGACGCCGGAAGGCTGACTTTGTGTAAACGACCACCGTTGGTCATTTTTTAGGCGTTGACCGGTTAGCCCACACAACCTTAAAATCTTCGTCCCCGAAGTGCTGAAAGGCCGCATACGAAAAACCGATTCTTTTGTTTTAAAAAAAAAAAAAGAAAATAGTTATTTTTTTGGGTCAAATAAAGTTTTCTCTTTGATTAATCGCATTAAGAAATGTGTAGAATGCGCACGAGTTAGAATTTATCCGAAGCTATTATAAACAAGATCCCATTGGAATTACATATGTGGTGGGATGACTTGGGAAAATCAAGGCAAGACATGGTCAAATCATATTTGGGAGGCCTTATTGGGTTGCAGAAAATTAATCTGAGAGGGGATATCATAAAGGCACTGATTCCATTTTGGGACCCGGCACACAATGTATTTCAGTTCTCAGATTTTGAGCTTACCCCTACATTGGAGGAGATAGCCGGATACATCGGGGATCCCAAGGTTCCACTAAGAAAACAGTACAGGATTTCTCCGAGGGCCGTAGCCGTCCACAAGTTCTTGGACTCTTTGAAGATACGAAGGGCGATCCATAACTCGGACTTTGAAAATGGTTTTTGTGCTTTGTCATTCATGTACGACAGATACGGTCATGTAGGAGGGTTCAATAACCCAGAAAACAAAATCTGTAGCAAGGGAAATCGCCTTAAGTGGGAAGAACACAGGTGTTTCGCATTTATGGTGGCCTTTCTAGGACTTCTAGTGTTCCCCAGAAAAGATGGAAAAATTGATATACGAGTAGCCAGGATTGTTAGTACTTTGCTTACTCAGGAAAAAATACTCTTCCACCAATGATAGTAGCCGACATCTTCCGCACTCTTACTGCTTGCAAAGCCGGGGATGACTTTTTCGAGGGTTGTAATGTATTGCTGCAAATGTGGATGGTTGAGCACTTGTGCCATCGCCCTCAATTTATGATCTACGGGTCGTCAAAGAAGACATGCATAGAAGAGTTTTCTACAAGAGTCGATGGGGTTAGTTTGCCAGAAGGGGTCACCAAATGGGTAACGCGCCTGCGTTCTATCACCGTGTGCCAAATAGAGCATATATATGTAAGCCACAGGGTCTCATTTGCTACTGATGGGACTTAAAAGTATCCGACCGTATGCCCCATACCGAGTGTTGAGACAGTTTGGAGGATGCCAAATAGTCCCAAAGAATGAAGATCTTAGCAGACAGGTGGTCGAAATTGGGCCTAAAGGTCAATTCCCTGTAGCAGTAGTTCGCAAAATCTATAACGAATGTCAGTACTTAAAAGCAAACACTTGCGTACGGGATCGGGCCGAAGGAGAAGTATTTCCAGGATACCTCGCTTGGTACAAGAGAGACCTTGAGTCCGAGAGGCCGGCTAAAAGACCTCACCTCCAAGATTTCGCCGAGTCATCACAAGAACAATGGTCCTGGTTTGCTAAAGAAAATGAGTACAGGGCTAAGATGGGGAAACTGGAGAAGCAAATCCAAGACCTTAAGTATAACAACAGTGTGCAAGCTGCAGCTGATGAGGGGGACAAAAAGAAGCTGGCTCAAGAAAATGTAGCCTTGAGAGCTCAAATCCAACAGATAAGGATAGATGCTGACAAGCAACAAAGGAGTTTGTTGGATGAACGGTTGATAAAGGCTTTGAAAAGGGAAATCGTTGAGTTCCAGGACTAGCTGAAGAAATCTGAGGGTACCATAGCAGGACTCCGGGCACAGTGGGCAAAAAGAACTGAAGAACGCACCCATTACTTGCAGCAATTAAAGTGGGATTATGAAAAAATCATTGTCAATATGAAAAGAAAGGTGACCACACTTGAAGACGAAGCAACTAAGCAAGCCAAAGCTTTTGAGACCAAAAGTGGACACGACTATGACTTATTGGCCCGAATGGAGGTAGAAATACAACAGCTACAGAATCAGCATCTTCAGGATTCCTAGGTTTTGGAAGCCCCTAATGATCAAATAAGGCATTTGCTCATAGAAAAGGGTCGAACCAGGGACAGGGTTGAAACCATTGCCTACGACACTATCAAGAAATGCCAAGTGTGTGAAGAGATGACCCGCACTACCTTCTTCTCAGCAGTAATGATTTTTGTCAAGAGGATAATGTATGAATTGTAACAATTGTAAAAGGATTTTGCACCCAAGCCCGCGGCGAGGCCGAACGATGCCCCGCGGGCACCACAATTTGAAGCCTTAATGTACTCGTAGCTCGAGTCTGTATTTTCTTTTATGGAGTCTGTTGTCTATTAGAGTCCGTTTTCCTTTTCGTACCAGAGTCTGTTAGTAGTGTTTGAGTCTGTACTTTGTTTCAAGTCTGTTGTTTCCCTTTCAAAACTTTTAGTTGGTAATAAAGTGCTTTATTAATGAAATGGAAAATTCCCAAAAATTGTTTCTTTATTTTTGCATTCACTTTCGCGAACTACGCTTGGTCTGATTCGTGCAGGTTCATGATACGTATGCGATCTTCATCAGATTCGACCGTAACCCTAAATTAAAAAAAAAAGCATAAGGAAAGGCCGGAATGACTCATGCAACCATGGCAAAACATGTATAAGCCCATTTAACTATATAGGTGCATCACACCCCAACGTGAGATTACCTATATGTTATTTGTCTCAAACTAACCATTTGTTGCATCCAGGTTCTATAAAAAGGTGGTTGGTTTTGTGGTAATCTGGCCTCACATTCATATTTCACAAGGTCAAAAGGAAGTGTTCAGCCATCCTTTACAAGGTCGATAGAAAGTGTTCGTACATACTTCACGAGGTCGAAAGGAAGTGTTGAAATATCTTCAGAAATTCTCCTTCCGATGATTCCTATTTCGGATGAAAGTTCAATCTCAGCCATCCTAACTTCTGAGTCAGCAACTGCTAAGGACAATAGAATTCTGCCTCTCCGCATAATGGAAACGTGGGACGCCTGGAGCAATGGAAGAGAACTACCGACTGCGATCCCTGGATTCCCTGAGCTATTTCCTAGGGCAAGTGGGACTTCCAACATCCCCATAAGTTATCCAACTACCCTTTTCAGGCATCCTACCATTTTAGCTCACTTCACCGGATCGCCTTTTGAGTATTACCCCCTGGTGTCAGCGACAGGTGCGGCTTCAAACATATTCACTGCACCGCTTTGTTCAGCCACGGCACAACCCGCTTTACCCAGGTCCAAGTTTGACTCCTCTTCATTCACATTTCAAGCACCATCTTTCTCATTGGAACCTACCCGTTTTACCACGAATTCTTATCCTCAGCCGCCTCGAGACGAGCTTACACTGGGGCAAGATCAAACTCCCAAAGCACCCGAGCAGGATGAGATGTAAAAAAGAATGAGGAGTCTTGAGCAAAGTTTAAAAAATATACAAGGCTTAAGTAGGCAAAAAAGTGTGTCTTATACTGATTTGTGCATGTTCCCCTATGTGCATTTGCCATTGGGATTCAAAACCCCAAAGTTTGAGATGTACGATGGGCACGGTGATCCCATCACTCATCTCAAGAGGTACTGCAACTAGCTACGAGGAGCTGGTGGATTTGGGATGATCTTACCTGAGACTTCGTCAACCAGTTCCAATACAATATTGACATAGCTCCAGATAGGAACTCATTGACGAACCTAAGAAAGAAAGCCTCGAAAAGCTTCCGAGAGTACGCAGTTAAATGGTGCGAGCAGGCATCCTGGGTAAAACCTCCAATGGATGAGGTCGAAATGGTCACAGTTTTCCTCTAAGCGCAGGAGCCAGACTACTTTAAAAATATGATGTCTGCAATGGTAGACCATTCGCTGAAACCATCAAGATTGGCAAAATGGTCGAAAACGGTTTACAAACTGGTCAAATTTTGAGCCAATTCGCTATCATAGCTACCTCTCAAGCCATTCAGGGTGGGTCTGGAGGAATAGCGAGGGGAAAGAAGAAGGAAGAAACGTCCATGGCGGCATCAGATGCAAGAAAATACCATACCCCCAGGCCCATTTTTCGGGAAAGAACCCGGCAGCACTACTACCCCCACCAAGATGTGGCCTATACTCCACAGCCCTGCAAGGTTATGAATGCTCAACCTTATGGTCAGCCACCGCAACAAGCCAACTGAAACCAAGCTCCACTTCCTAGAAACCAGCCTCCTTACCGAAACAATTATAATCCCGAACCACCCCAGAATAATTTCCGTCCTCAGGAACCACCCAGGAGACAAACCTTCACACCCATTGGCGAACCATATTCCAATCTATTCCCGAAGCTTGTCCAAATGGGTATCTTGCAGCCAGTCCCTCAAACAAGGCAAAATCCAGCATCGCCTGCTTATAGAGCCGGTGTCAAGTGTGCTTATTATTCAGGGGCGGAAGGTCATGATACCAATGACTGTTGGACCTTAAAAAGGGCTGTAGAGAACCTGATAGAACAAGGGAAGATAGTAGTAAGGGACGAGGAGGTCCCAAATGTGACTAACAATCCCTTGTCCGCTCACAATAATAGGCCAGTGATCGGGATGATCTGCGAAGACAAGGAGTTTGATCCCGCCTTGAAAGCTATAATTGCTATCGCTGAGGCAGAAAGGAAGCCTAAGACAAACCTGAAGCAAGAAAAAGGGGAAAAGAAGATTAAAACTGCAAAGACTGACTTCGAGAAGAAACACGAAACAAAAGCAGAGACAGTGCCTCCCAAAAATGGGGTTCTCTATGTTCCACGAGGTCACCAAGAAGAGCCATTAATTACGAGTACTCCAAAGAAGTTCGAAGAAAAAAAGGGAACACCAATGTCTGTGCCAAAAGGAGCCTATATGGTCCGAGGGACAATTAAACTGCTTCGGCTGAATGAGCCAGTGGTTATTAGACGCGTGCTACAGAAGCCAATGATGGATCCGTCTGCAATACCATGGAATTATCAGCAAACGTTGGTTACATACAAAGGTAAAGAAATCAAATAAGAACTCCCGGGGAATACCTTTGCTAAGAAATATTTAGTTGTACAAGAGATAAACAATGCCTCGCTGAATCGCTTTCCACGCAAGAAGCCTGTGAGCATTGAGGAAGCAGAGGCTTTCTTTTAGAAAATGTAGATGCCTGATTATGAAGTAGTAGATCAGTTGCGTAAGTGCCCTGAACCAGCGTATATGCTATCTTTGTTAATGAGCTACGCCGAGCATCTAAAGATCCTAATGAATACTCAGAATGAGGCGTATGTTCCAGCTGAGCTTCGATCGAGCAACTCGAAAGAATGGCAGAATGGTTCTTTGTTGTTAATCAAATTTCCTTTAATAAGAACGATTTGCCTCCGGAGGGAGCGGCTCACAACAAGGCCTTACACCTGACCATCAAGTGTGAAGGATACTACGTCAAGCGAGTAATGGTAGATGGGGGCTCGGGAGTTCACATTTGCCCACTCTCCATATTGCAAAGAATGGAAATTGGGACGGGAAGGATTCGTCCCAATAACGTCTATGTAAGAGCTTTCGATGGCATCAAAAGGGATACGATTGGAGAAATCGACCTAATTCTGACCATTAGCCTCGTGGACTTTGATCTGACCTTCGAAGTGCTAGATATGGACACATCGTACAACTTTCTTCTCGGAAGGCCTTGGATTCATACTGCAGGGGCTGTACCCTCTACTCTCCATCAAATGGTGAAGTTCAAATATAAGGATCAGGAAATTATGGTCCACGGAGAAGACGAGCAGTCTATTTATTGAGATCCATCCATCCCACATCTTGAAGCAAGAGAGGGAAGAGAGGACATAGTCTATCAGGCTTTTCAAGTTGTATTGGCTGATCGATATGAAGAGGGGAGCCCTTGCCCCCAACCTTTCTTGTCTAATGCCTCGATCATGGTTGCTAAAGAAATGATGCAACGGGGATTCAAATCGGGAAAAGGGCTTGGGAAATCATTGCAAGAAATAGCTGAACCTATCACCCTGCCTTCAACTAAGAAGTTCTTTGGGATTGTCTTCCACCATACCCCATGTGATGAAGAGTGGGCAAATAAGAGAAAAAATGAGGGATGGGATTTACCTCAACCACTGTCATATTTGTACGAAACTTTCGTCAGGCCAAGGTACAATGAAGAAGAAGATGATGATTCCTTTACGACTAAAGAGATTGAGGAAATATGTGGGGTGATGAGAGAAATGCTTTATGAAACCCACATGGTTTAGCTAGGAGAAGGCACAAGCACCGCTGAGGTGCTATACATGGCGCCAGATGCTAAACTTCAAAATTTGAAGGCTGCACCGTTCCCAGTCAGGCGGGAGTCCGGGTAGACTTGTCCTACCACTTTTCCTGCATCACGAGTTATCCCAGGGTGTAACTCGGATGTTTTCTTTAGTTTCCTATTTTCAATTTCCTGAATGTAAACCCTTTTATTTCCCCGATTCCAAGAAATAAATCAATATTTCATCGTTTATTTTCTTTATTTTTTTTGATTTTTGCTATTTTTCCTCTTTTATTTTTTCTTTTCAGTTCTAATAATGCGGCTTTAAATGACATGAAAAGCTTACGGACTTCATTCCTAGATCTAAACACACTGTCTAATTGTGAAATAATGAACCAAGAACCGGAATATGATGAAGAAGAGGCTTTTAGGGAAATAAATCGAGAACTGGAACACTTTGAGAATAAACTTAAGCTGAACTTGAATGATACAAAACCGGTTAATTTGTGAACTTCTGAAGAAATTCGAGAAACCAAAATAAGCATTCACACAGATGAGAAAATGTGGGATGCAATTATTCAACTCCTATTTGAGTTTAAAGATGTGTTTGCTTGGTCATACGATGACATGCCGGGACTAAGTTTTGATCTAGTGGCATATAAATTGCCGATTTAACCTGATTGTCCCCCAGTTCAGCTGAAACAGAGAAAGTTTAAGACTGATATCAGTGATAAGATCAAAGAAGAAATCACAAAACAGTTGAAAATAGGGGTGATCCAGGTGGTCCAGTATACTACATGGCTGGCTAATATAGTTCCCGTGCCGAAGAAAGATGGGAAAACCCCCGTGTGTGTGGATTACCGAGATTTGAATAAAGCAAGTCCCAATGATAATTTCCCTTTGCCCAACATCCACATCCTTATTGATAACTGCGCCAAAAATGAGATACAGTCCTTCGTGGATTGTTCCACAGGATATCACCAGGTGTTGATGGATGAAGAAGATGTTGAGAAAACGGCTTTCACTACACCTTGGGGTACTTACTGCTACCGGGTTATGCCGTTTGGTTTGAAAAATGCCGGGGCCACTTATATGAGAGCCATGACTGCCATTTTTCATGATATGATGAATCAAGAGATAGAGATGTATGTAGATGACAAGATCAAAGAATATCTTTCAAATCCTCAAGGTTTGGTCCCGCCAGAACCAGGGAGACCTTTGTTCTTGTATCTGACGGTCTTAGAAAATTCTTTTGGTTGTATCCTCGGGCAGCATGATATAACTGGAAAGAAAGAGCAGGTGATCTTTTACTTGAGCAAGAAGTTCACCGGCTATGAAGTTAAATATACTTTTTTGGAAAGAACGTGCTGCGCTTTGACATGGGCCGCTCAAAAGTTGAGACATTATCTTCAGGCTCATACTACTCACCTCATAACCAGGTTAGATACTTTGAAGTACATATTCCAAAATCCGATGCCTACTGGGAGATTGGCAAAGTGGCAAATCTTGCTTACTGAATTCGACATAGTCTACGTCACTCGCACGGCAATGAAAGCCCAGGCATTGGCAGATTATTTGGCTATAAACTCGGTTGATGAGGAATACCAACCATTGAGTACTTATTTTCTAGATGAGGAGGTAAACACAATAGAAGTAGTCCTTGAAGACGCTCATGCTTGGAAAATGTTCTTTGATGGAGCCGTAAATGCCAAAGGTATAAGAGTTGGGGCAATCATGATCTCGTCTACTAGTCAGCACTATCCAGCTACAGCTAGGCTCCGTTTCTTTTGTACAAACAATATGGCTGAATATGAAGCCTGCATCATGGGCATGAATATGACGATATATCAAGATATCGAAGATTTGTTTATTATGGGGAATTCTGATCTGGTTATCCGGCAAGCCCATGGTGAATGGGAAACCCGAGATGTCAAGCTTATTCCTTTCCAACAACACATGGAAGATCTCAGCAAGCGATTCAAATTGATAGAGTTCAGGTATATCCCGTGGTGTCACAATGAACTAGCTGATGCACTTGCCACTTTAGCTTCAATGTTACCTTATCCAGGCAATGCCCACATCGATCCCTTGGAAATCCAAATCAGGGAAAGACACAGTTACTGCAATATAGTCGAGACAGGACCAAATATCCAGCCATCGTACCATGATATTAAGAGGTTTTTGAAAATACAAGAATACCCCGAGCATGCTACTGGAGATCAAAAGAGAACTATTAGGCGGTATGCGAGTGGTTTCTTTTTGAGCGGTGAAGTCTTGTATAAAAGACCCCGGACCTTAACTTGTTGAGATGTGTTGATGCTGAGGAAGCAGGGAGGATCATGCATGAAGTGCACACAGGAGTGTGTGGACTTCATATGAACGGGGATGTCCTGGCAAAGAAAATCCTTCGAGCCAGGTATTATTGGATAACTATAGAGAAAGACTGCTTCAGCTTTGTCCGAAAATGTCATCAGTGTCAGGTGCATGGAGATCTGATTCATACACCTCCAACAGAGCTACATCCTATGTCAACACCTTGGCCTTTTGTCGCCTGGGGTATGGAATTGGTCCGATTGAGCCAAAAGCTTCAAATGGGCATAGATTCATATTGGTTGCTATTGATTACTTCACAAAATGGGTCGAAGCTATCACTCTCAAAGTAGTCACTAAGAAAGTTGTAGTGAATTTTGTACATTCGAACCTTATCTGTTGTTTCAGTTTTCCTGCAACTATCATCACAGATAATGCTGCAAACCTGAACAGTTGCTTGATGGAGGAGGTGTGCGAACAATTAAAAATAATGCATAGGAACTTCACTCCTTATCGTCCCAAAGCTAATGGCGCTGTTGAAGCAGCGAACAAGAACATCAAGAAGATTTTAAGAAAGACAATCTAGAGTTCCAGACAGTGGCATGAACAATTGCCTTTTGCCTTACTGGGATATCACACTACAGTGCGCACATTGGTAGGAACCACCCCGTATTTGTTGGTTTATGGAACCGAAGCTGTGATATCGACAGAGGTAGAAATGCCTTCGCTCCAGACAATTGTTGAAGCAGAGGTTGAAGATAGTGAATGGGTTAAAACTCGATTGGAACAGTTGACTTTGATTGATGAAAAATGGATGGCCGCAGTTTTCCACGGGCAGTTGTACCAACAAAGAATGTCCCACGCCTACAACAAAAAAGTACGGCCCAGGAAATTTGAAGTGGGACAATTGGTGTTGAGGCGTATTCTTCCTCATCATCAGGAAGCAAAAGGAAAGTTTTCTCCTAACTGGAAAGGTCCGTATATCATTAGAAAAATACTGCCAAGAGGGGCATTATACTTGGGTGACATTGAAGGAAATGATCCCGAAGCAGCCGTGAATGCAGATGCGGTAAAAAGGTACTATGTCTGAGCTTGCTTTGGTGATGTCATTGTGCATTTGAAATGACGAACGCTTTTATTCCCGCTACACAAACACTATCAGCCCTTTTGCAAGCCCTTTGAGCCGGTTACATTTCCTTGGCTACCCTCTTTGGAATCCGGATGCACCGTTGAAAAAAAGGGAAAAGTTTAAAAAAAATAACAAAATCAGATGATTGGTTTGAACTACGTTTGACTTGATTCTGAAAGGATACATAGGTAGCCTCTCTCTGGTGTTCTGTCAAACTACCCCAAAAATCCAAATTTCCCAAAAAGTGAAACTGGGGCAGATGTTAGAATGGTTCGACCATGAGCCCATCGAATGGTTCCAAAGTTGTAATCCCGTCCGTAATTCTTTTTACCTGAAACCGAGTGCAAAACCTTCGGATCAATTTCCAAAGGTGTGAGAACTGAGAAATATCATTGATTGAAAGCTGATGCATTCTAAACTGAGAGAAATAAAATGAGAGAGTCTTATCGGTAAAAACCTTCGGGCACCATAAGGCGACGAGAGTCGAAAAACTAAAAATGAGAGAGCCCACTTAGTGAAAACTCGCAAAGAGCACTATCGGGCGACGGTGAGAAGAGAGATGAGAAAGTTTGATTAGAAAAACCCGCAAAGGGCGCTGTCAGCCGAAAAGAGGATATCTCATCACTAAAACTCTTTGCAAGGTTCCTTGGTTTGAAAATGCGGATCAATGGATTCATAAGAAGATGGAAGTTGGTGTGGGTCGGGCATCCAGTCCAAGAAGCATGTCTTGTCCATTTGAAGTCAGTATGTACCCCAGATAAGTCCTTCTTTCCCCCGAAAGGGATGCTTCTATTTAAAACTCATTATCCGGCTCTCTGGTTTGTTTTTCTTTGAATCTCTTTCGTTTTAACTCTGAATTCCAAAACTGTCAAAGAAAAGGTGGCACGACTAGTTGCTACAGGGCTGCCCCTTGCAAAAGATAAAAGAAGAGGACCTAGCCTCGGCGGATGTGTTAAGCCGATCCTAACTAACCAAACATTGCAAAAGAGGGAAAGTCAAAGACAAAGGTCTCAAGAGCAGAATTAAATGAAAGGAACAATTGATCAAATACAATCAAGGCCACAAAACCAATCGCCGTTTCAAAATAATAATTGATCTTTGTTTGAGAAATTGAAACAGATACAATCCAAAGCAACCGTGCAAGAAGCAGGTGCAACCAAAAGAAAGAAAAACGCGCAAGTGCTGAAACAACTTTACAACAAATAATGGCACAAAAGGGAAGTTTCCTCCATATTCTTTCCTGCTTTTATTAAAAAAAAGAGATAACAAAAGAAGAAAACCCCAAAAAGAGGATAGCGTAGAATTTCAAAAACCAGCCCGTTACTTCGTAAACCAATATTAGGGCTCCAATCCCTGAATTGAGCATTTTTTCTTAGCCAACATTAGGGCTCCAATCCCTGAGTTGAGCGACTTTCCTTAGCCAACATTAGGGCTCTATTCCCTGAGTTGAGCAACTTTCTTTAGCCAACATTAGGGCTCCAATCCCTGAGTTGAGTATCTTTCCTTAGCCAACATCAGGGCTCCAATCCCTAAGTTGAGTAGCTTTCCTTAGCCAACATGCCGACATTAGGGCTCCAATCCCTAAGTTGAGTGACTTTCCTTAGCCAACATTAGGGTTCCAATCCCTGAGATGAGCGACATTCCTTAGCCAACATTAGGGTTCCAATCCCTGAGTTGAGCAGCTTTCCTAGCCAATATTAGGGCTCCAATCCCTGAGTTGAGTAGCTTTCCTTAGCCAACATTAGGGCTCCAATCCTTGAGTTGTGAGACATTGCTTAGCCAACATTATGGCTCCAATCCCTGAGTTGAGCAGCTTTCCTAGCCAATATTAGGGCTCCAATCCCTGAGTTGAGCAGCTTTCCTAGCCAATATTAGGGTTCCAATCCTTGAGTTGAGCGTTTTTCCTCTTAGCCGACATTAGGACTCAAATCCCTGAGTTGAGCGTTTTCCTTAGCTAACATTAGGGCTCCAATCCCAGAGTTGAGCATTTCATTTTTAGCCAACATTAGGGCTCCAATCCCTGAGTTGAGGGACTTTTCTTAGCCAACATTAGGGCTCCAATCCCTGAGTTGAGCAGTTTCCCTTAGCCAATATTGGGGCTCCAATCCCTGAGTTGAGCGACTTTCCTTATCCAACATTAGGACTCCAATCCCTGAGTTGAGCAACTTTCCTTAGCCAACATTAGGGCTCCAACCCCTGAGTTGAGCATTTTACATTTAGCCAAAATTAGGGCACCAATCCCTGAGTTGAGCGTTTCCTTTGCCAACATTAGGGCTCCAATCCCTGAGTTGCGCAGCTTTCCTAGCCAATATTAGGGCTCCAATCCCTGAGTTGCGCTTTTTTCCCATTTAGCCGACATTAGGGCTCCAACCCTGAGTTGAGCATTTTTCCTTTAGCCAACATTAGGCCTCCAATCCCTTAGTTGAGCAGCTTTCCTTAGCCAATATTAGGGCTCCAACCCCTGAGTTGAGCATTTTTCTTTTAGCCAACATTAGGGCTCCAATCCCTGAGTTGAGTATTTTCTCAACCAATATTAGGGCTCCAATCCCTGAGTTGAGCGTTTCCTTAGCCAACATTAGGGCTCCAATCCCCGAGTTGAGCAGCTTTCCTAGCCAATATTAGGGCTCCATTCCCTGAGTTGCGCATTTTCCCCTTTTAGACGACATTAGGGCTCTAATCGCTGAGTTGAGCATTTTTCCTTTAGCCAGCATTAGGGCTCCAACCCCTGAGTTGAGCATTTTACTTTTAGCCAGAATTAGGGTTCCAATCCCTGAGTTGAGCATTTTACTTTTAGCCAATGTTAGGGTACCAATCCTTGTGTTACGCCTTCTAGACATGGGGTTTCCAATCCCCTCGTCGATTCCATAGATTTTTATTGTAAATAACTCACGAAATTTTCGTAGTAAAACTGGGGCAGCAAAATTTCGTTCGTTTGTTTGTTTTGGTGTCTGAGCAAGTTTGACCTCGAGGCACAGGGTACGAGATGACCTACAAAGTGAGTCTCAATCCAGAATAAAGAAAAGAAGAAAAGAACAAAAAGAAATGAGCTCAAATATTGGAGCAAAACAAAGGTGCTGATTGCTCAAAATCTGATTGAAGTCACAAGCTCCGCCAATCCTATTTTACTCAATGCTGCAGAAAGAAACAAGAACCTACAACTGGGAAGCAACAAGATTCGGATCCAAGTCTACAGCAAAATCAGCTAAGACTCAAGATCAAGTTTCAAGAGGATTACATATAAGAATCTTGTAACTCATAGTTGTTAGGCATAGCTAGCTTAGCTTTGATTTTCCTTTTGGTGTAATAAGGAGGTCAGTAAGCAGTAGCAGCAGCAGCAACATCAGTAACAGTAAATCATAGCTACATGGAAGTCCCAGCTACCAAAAATTCCCGAACTACATTGACCTGATTCTCTTTTAGCCAGGGATATGTAGTAGACCTTCTGAAGCGAAGGTTTGGTCAAATATTTCAAAAAAATGCTTCACACGGGGTACTCTTCGTGTTTTCGGGCAAAGAGGGGCAGCTGTAAGCACGTGATTTTTGCCCTATATGAGAATCACTCCCAAAAAATTCAAAAAAAAATTAATTTTGTTTATAATTGTTGTAAATTTTGTGTTATTTTCCTTATATTGTTTGCATTTCATTCGTGCATATTCGTGTGTTAAACTAATAAAAACAAAAATGCAAAATATGTCGCATTTGCATTTAATTCTACAATTAGGAGCAATTAAGTTTGTCTACAAAAATGAAAATCACAAAAAATAGGTACTTTGTATTTTTAGCATTTAATATCCAAATTGTGTGATTTTATGTTTAATTAGGGATTAATGTTGAGTGATAATTATTATTTAGAGTTAATTAGCAGTTTTAAATAATTTTGGTTTTGTAATTTAATCTAGGATTTTTGTTTTTAAATTAGGAATTAAAAAGAAAAGAAAAGAAATGGAAATTAAAGAGAAAATTGGACCAGGCCCATCCAAACCAGCCTAAATTTCACCCCCTTGCCCGACCCAAGGTGGTCTGTCTCCATGCCCAGCCAAACGATGCCATTTCAAGCCCCACAAATCTCAGCCGTCCATTTCACTTGAACCAATGGTCCAGATCCCATCCCCCAACCCTTAACCAAATCCGACCTGACCCGTTCCCCATAACCCGGTCCACCACTTAACCAAAATGACCCCGTTTGGTTTAAGTGACTTAATCTGGACCGTTGGTTCCCATCATCCAACGGCCCTGATTAATCAAGGCTTTTAATATACCAAAATCCATTTAGCCTACCCCCCCAAACCAAATCAAACCCCTCACCCCTTCGTCTCTAATCTCAGAGACGACCCTAGTAACGCCGCCGCAAACCACCACCCTCCGCCACCAAAAATTGCCTCACAGTAGTTTCGGTGTCCCAAACGCCCTCATCTTTACACTATCAAACCCCCATGACCTCCCCGTCCCAACCCCCATAACAGCTAACCTCGAATCCCTTAGATCATCTCGAATCTTCAATCGAAGAATCGAGCGAAACCCAAACTGCCTCTGTTTATCACCAAACTCACACCCCTTGACCTCCCTCAACACTAGGACACTTTTGGTTTTCGTCGAATCAACCCAGGATTCATCGAATATCAATTTTGACCACATGAACCCTAGCGCTGCCCCAAAATTCCTTGGTGGCAGCGCCAAACCTAAACAGTCCCTAGCTTACACCCTGTGACCACTTGACCTCCCCCGTTCCCAAGCCACCCCCAGTTTCCTTTGAATCAAGCCAGAATTGGTTGAACCTTAGATCGACTGAAGAACCCTAGAGGTATTAAAGGTTGAACATGTCCGAGATTAGGGAGAAAATTTGAGGTTTTAATCGACATTAGTCGAGTGTTCTCAGTCAAGAACACTTGATTAAAGTCCATTTTTACCTCAAAAAGTTGAGTCAAAGTTTCAAACGAGAACTGTGCGGACCTTTAGCCTGTAATTTTGAGGTATTTTCCTTTTTTTCCCTTTTTAATTTTGTTGTTGTTTATCTATTTAAGCTTCATTGTGTTTCATCATCTTTTTCAATTTATTTTCTCCCTTCTCCATCAGACTATTTATTTGGTCCAATTTTCTTCTGTCAGTTGATAACATGTGGCTAAATAGCTCGTGAATTAATTCGTCTTTTAGTTCAGTAATTCGCATCCAATTATTTGGTGTCGATGTGTTTTGATCTCAGCCCCAGGGCTCAGTTTAGTATATACAATGTTCATTCGTCTATGTTTAGTCTTAATTTAGCATTGTATTAGGGTATCTATACCAATCGTGACCAATCCGACCCAAGTAGTCCAATACATATTGCCTTGAATCATTAGCTTTCTTTGAATACCATTTGGAACTAATCCGAGTGCAAGTTCTAATTGATTTTGCTGAATTGAATCTCAATGTTTGCCCTGTATTGATTTCAGTTTCGATGTGTTTGTTAGGAGTCAGTTCATATGGCTAAGTAATTGAGTTTGATTAGTTGAATTGGTATAGCTGATGGGCAGTGAGTGCAGTAGTATCAAGGGTAAATTGGGAATAAAATTTGAAGAATTATTTAATCTTTCTGTCCACTAAGTACCATTTAAATTATACTAATACCTTAGTGGGTAACACAACATAGTAGCATGGGATGTTTTAAGAGGAAATGATTAATAATTAACCTACCCATAACTTTGGATTAAAAAATGAATTAGACACTTAATAGTGGGATTCAGGTAATATCATGGGAAAAGAATGGCTTTAATAATGTTTTTCAAGAGCTGAAAGGGGGGTGGAAATTAATCAATGAAGAATATCAGGCAGTTGCTGAAAAGCTTAAGAACAGTTTTAAGGTAGTCGAAAAAGAGTTGAAAGTCAAAAGAGCTAGACAGTTTGGTTTTCTTTTACGACTGGAAATCAAAAAAGAGTGAAGTTCCTGAGAGTTTTTCTTCTTTGAGAATTTAAAGAACAGAAAACTAGAAAAACATACTATTTCATTGCATCTCCTGGTCGAGCCTATCTTGTTTGGTGTTTGCTGTTGGTATTTCTCGAGTATCAATTGATTTTCCTGAGTTGTTCCTGGGTTGTATCCTGCTTCTTCTGGTGATGTATTGGTTGTTTTTTTAAGCTGCTGGTTATCTATTGTTGTTGTTGCTGTGTTGTTATTGCTGCTGTTGATTCTCTCCTTCTTCCTCTTCTTGTATTTCCATATTCTAGGTACACGTTCGAATTCATTGGTGTAACCTCAAAATTGGAGTAAAATAAAGCATTATTTTATGACCCTTGTTCACATGAATATTTGTAGTGATAATCAATCCAATTAAGTTAATTGTCTAGTTTCCGTTTGTTTGAATTGTGTTGAATTAGGAACTGTTTAATTAGGATTGCTCCTACTGATTTGAACCATTTAGATTCACAACAGATTATGGACCACACTTTGGCATATCAGTTGATTTCAGTCGTTCCATTGTTCATACTCATAGTGATGATAGTAATGAGTAGATTTCCGTTAGCATTTAGCGTTGGAGTGAACATAGTGATGCCTTAAATATAGTGGGGATATGAATTTGAACTNGCCCAATTATACTTCCTAAAAAATGCAGTAACATGCCTAATAGTATGTAAGCCTGGTTATGAAAGTTAAAACCAAAGCAATAACCCCATGTGGATTCGGTCACAATAGCTTAAAGAAACTTTCAGTAAAATTCGGGTTAATTGAATAAAGGTTTGGTTTAGTCTATTGGATTGGGATCAACAGCCTATGTGCGCAAAACAAAGGTTTCAATATCTTATTGAACGGCCCAAGTTACATTCTGCTATACGTGCAGGTTTAGGCCTAGGCCCAGGCTTATAATTGTCTAGTTATCTTTAGGAAGTATAATTGGGCTGGTTCAAACAATGCCTGTTAATGTTTTGTTGTTATTTGTTCGGACGCAATTGAGTTGGGGTTGGGTCACAGGGTATAGACTTTGTAAATATGTTAATTAATTAGGAATTTTCTTTTTAGAGACAAAAATAATTAAAAAAATCCTAGTCTCTTTAGGTTTGTCCTTTAATAAAATAAATAAGATGAGCCTCGCCAAATAAAATGCACAAATCGCGGGGCCCTCATAATATGTATATAAAAATATTTAGATTTCGAGACAGGCCGTTTAGCGAATTTCATGGCCTTCCCAAAACAATAACGTGCTAGTATCCTTAGGCGCGCTTTAATAAAATTACATTCCTAAATTCGGGTGCACATTTATGTGACCCAAATCCAAATCTTAACGGAGTCGAAATATGTCAATAACCATGGGTACATTGATGTGACGTGGTTCGAGATGTGTTTTCATGACGTTGCAATTCTCATAAAAAATAATAATAAAGCGGTAAAAATCTTTAAAATTGCACTATAGGATAACATGTATTAAAATCAGATATTAAGCCATTTATAACAGTTTAAGCGACCGTGATAGAGTCACGGGATTCGGGGGTGCCTAACACCTTCCCTCGGGTTAACAGAATTCCTTACTTAGAATTTCTGGTTCTCACACTTCATTTGGAAAGTAAAAAATTTCCTCGATTTGGGATTCAGGATAAACCGATGACTTGGGACACCAAAAGCCAAACCTTTCCCAAGTGGCGACTCTAATAAATAAATAATCCCATTTCGAATAATGTCACTTTAAATTGGAGAAAACTCCCTTATACATTATCCTTCGGGGGTAGGTGTGTAAAAAGGAGGTGTGACAGCTCCAGCGACTCTGCTGGGGATACAAACCCAGAACTTCAGTTCAGGGTTCGAGAATTTAAGCTTAGAATAATTGTTATGTTTGGCTTTATCTGATTTTCCGACATGTTTCATGCTAAATGTGATAAATGTTTTACCACTTTGATATTATCTGAACAGTACATATAAACTGTGCCGAAACCCTTCTCTTCTCACCTCCGGGGATGTGCTTAATGGTTGAGACTCCTTATTCTGTTAGTTTCATACCCTGAAATAAGATAGAGGCTCGGATAAGTTACAAAACTGGACGATCCCGCGGGTCCCCGGTACGTAGCCCCTCCTCGAATCGAGTTGTCCGCTCGGGTACGCGATTTAGAACACATGCCTAGGTTTTGAACCTAGAATAACTTGACTTCATGCTGGATCCCTAGTAGGAATGCTTATTTGCAACACGTTGCATTTGACTTAGGGGACTCACCACAGGGGTTGGGTCCGTCTAGGACAGGTAACCTGATATGAAAAGGTCCATCCTGCTGCATTCTGTTTGTTTTAGGCATTTATTTGCTTTAGACTTGCATGCTGACCAACTTTTTAAATATTGGAAAAAAAAGAATAGAAATAGCAATGTAGAGAATTGATAGCATACGGGTGCCCAAATACTGTAGGAACTCTGCCAAAATTTTGAGAAATTAAAAAAAAAAGAAAAATATTTTATCCTTTTAAAAGAGCAAAAAAAAAAAGGAAAAAAAAAGTCTTCATTTTGTTCTTCTTGTTTTCAAATTATTTGTCTGAAAAAAAAACTTTATTATAATTTGGAAAATACGTTGTTGAAAAGAAAAAGAAAAAGCTTGTTTTCAAAAAAATATATAGTTCGTTTTATCTCCCCGAACTATGCTAGTTTGACTCTCACATGGTGTGGGATACGTAGGCAACCCTCATCTGGTCCAACTTTCCCTTTTGCAAGAAATAGCCAAAATGTTAAAATTTTAAACTTTCGTCATAAATAAAACAGGTGATGCCACTTTTGTCAAAAATAGCCGAATGTTCCCGAAAGGGACGCCGGAAGGCTGACTTTGCATAAACGGCCAGCGTTGGTCATTTTTTAGGCTTTGACCTGTTAGCCCATACAACCTTAAAATCTTCGTCCCTGAAGTGCTGAAAGGCCGCATTCGAAAAACCGAGTCTTTCGTTTTAAAAAAGAAAGAAAAGAAAATAGTTAGTTTTGTTTTGGGTCAAATAAAGTTTCCTCTTTGATTAATCGCATTAAGAAATGTGCAGAATGAGCACGAGTCAGAATTTATCCGAAGCTATTATAAACAAGATCCCATTGGAATTACATATGTGGTGGGATGACTTGGGCAAATCAGGGCAAGACATGGTCAAATCATATTTGGGAGGCCTTATTGGGTTGCTGAAAATTAATCCGAGAGGGGATGTCATAAAGGCACCGATTCCATTTTGGTACCCGACACACAATATATTCCACTTCTCAGATTTTGAGCTTTCCCCGACATTGGAGGAGATAGCCGGATACATCGGGGATCACAAGGTTCCACTAAGAAAATAGTATATGATTTCTCCGAGGGCCGTAGCCGTCCACAAGTTCTTGGACTCTTTGAAGATACGAAGGGCGATCCATAACCCGGACTTGGAAAATGGTTTTTGTGCTTTATCATTCATGTACAACAGATACGGTCATGTAGGAGGGTTCAATAACTCAGAAAACAAAATCTGTAGAAAGGGAAACCGCCTAAAGTGGGAAGAACACAAGTGTTTCGCATTTATGGTGGCCTTTCTAGGACTTCTGGTGTTCCCCAGAAAAGATGGGAAGATTGATATACGAGTAGCCAGGATTGTCAGTACTTTGCTTACTCAGGAAAACATCACTCTTCCACCAATGATAGTAGCTGACTTTTTCGAGGGTTGTAATGTATTGCTACAAATGTGGATGGTTGAGCACTTGTGCCATCGCCCTCAATTTATGATCTACGGGTCGTCAGAGAAGACATGCATAGAAGAGTTTTCTACAAGAGTCGAAGGGATTAGTTTTCCATAAGGGGTCACCGAATGGGTAACGCGCCTGTATTCTATGTCCGCATGCCAAATAGAACATATATATGTCAGCCACAAGGTCTCATTTTCTGCTGATTGGACTTACAAGTATCCAACCGTATGCCTCATACATAGTATTAAGATAGTTGGGAAGATGCCAAATAGTCCCAAAGAATGAAGATCTTAGCAGACAGGTGGTCAAAATTGGGCCTAAAGGTCAATTCCCTGAAGCAGTAGTTCGCAAAATCTGGAACGAATGTCAGTACTTAAAAGCAAACACTTGAGTACGGGATCGGGCCGAAGGAGAAGTATTGCCAGGATACCTCGCTTGGTACAAGAGAGACCTTGAGTTTGAGAGGTCGGCTAAAAGACCTCACCTCCAAGATTTCTCCGTGTCATCACAAGAACAATGGGCCTGGTTGGCTAAAGAAAATGAGTATAGGGCTAAGATGGAGAAACTGGAGAAGCAAATCCAAGACCTTAAGTATAAGAACAGTGTGCAAGCTGCAGCTGATGAGGGGGACAAAAAGTAGCTGGCTCAAGAAAATGAAGCCTTGAGAGCCCAAATCCAACAGATGAGGATAGATGCTGACAAGCAACAAAGGAGTTTGTCGGATGAACTGTTGATAAAGGCTTTGAAAAGGGAAATTGTTGAGTTCCAGGACAAGCTGAAGAAATCTGAGGGTACCATAGCAGGACTCCGGGCACAGTAGGCAAAAAGACATGAAGAACGCACCCATTATTTGCAGCAATTAAAAAGGGATTATGAAAAAATCATTGTCAATATGAAAAGAAAGGTGACCACCCTTGAAGACGAAGCAGCTAAGCAAGCCAAAGCTTTTGAGACCGAAAGTGGACACAACTATAACTTATTGGCCCGAATAGAGGTAGAAATACAGCAGCTATAGACTCAGCGTCTTCAGGATTCCTAGGTTTTGGAAGCCCGTAAGGATCAAATAAGGAGTCTGCTCATAGAAAAGGGTCGAACCAGGGACAGGGTTGAAACCATTTCCTACGCCACTGTCAAGAAATGCCGAGTGTGTGAAGAGATGACCCGCACTACCTTCTTCTCATTAGTAATGATTTTTGTCAAGAGGATAATGTATGAATTGTAGCAATTGGAAAAGGATTTTGCACCCAAGCCCGCGGCGAGGCCGAACGATGCCCCGCGGGTACCACAATTTGAAGCCTTAATGTACTTATAGCTCGTGTCTGTATTTTCTTTTCTGGAGTCTGTTGTCTATTAGAGTCTGTTTTCCTTTTCGTACCAGAGTCTGTTAGTAGCGTTTGAGTCTGTACTTTGTTTCAAGTCTGTTGTTTCCCTTTCAAAATTTCTAGTTGGTAATAAAATGCTTTATTAATGAAATGGAAAATTCCCAAAAATTGTTTCTTTATTTTTGCATTCACTTTCGCGAACTATGCTTGGTCTGATTTGTGCAGGTTCATGATACGTATGCAATCTTCATCAGATTCGACCATAACCCTAAATAAAAAAAAGCATAAGGAAAGGCCGGAATGACGCATGCAACCATGGAAAAACATGTAGAAGCCCATTTAACTGTATAGGTGCATCATACCCCAACGTGAGATTACCTATATGTGATTTGTCTCAAACTAACCATTTGTTGCATCCAGGTTCTATAGAAAGGTGGTTGGTTTTGTGGTAATCTGGCCTCACATTCATATTTCACGAGGTCAAAAGAAGTGTTCAGCCATCCTTTACAAGGTCGAAAGAAAGTGTTCATACATACTTCACGAGGTCGAAAGGAAGTGTTGAAATATCTTCAGAAATTCCCCTACCGACGATTCCTATTTTGGAGGAAAGTTCAAACTCAGCCATCCCAACTTCTGAGTCAGCAACTGCTGAGGAAAATAGATTTCTGCGTCTCCGCATAATGGAAACATGGGATGCCTAGAGCAATGGAAGAGAACTACCGACTGCGATCCCTGGATTTCCTAAGCTATTTCCTAGGGCAAGTGGGACTTCCAACATCCCCATAAGTTATCCAACTACCCCATTGGGCATCCTACCATTTCAGCTCACTTCACCGGATTGCATTCTGAGTATTACCCCTAGGTGTCAGCGACAGGTGCGGCTTCAAACATATTCACCGCACCGCCTTGTTCAGCCACAACACACCCCGCTTTACCCAAGCCCAACTTCGACTCCTCTTCATTCACATTTCAAGCACTATATTTCTCATTGGAACCTACCCGGTTTACCACCAATGCTTATCCTCAGCTGCCTCGAGACGAGCTTATACCGGGGAAAGATCAAACTCCCAAAGCAGCCGAGCAAGATGAGATGTCCAAAAGAATGAGGAGTCTTGAGTAAAGTTTAAAAAATATACAAGGCTTAAGTGGGTGGAAAAGTGCGTCTTATTCTGATTTGTGCATGTTCCCCTATGTGCATTTGCCATTGGGATTCAAAACCCCAAAGTTTGAGAAGTACGATGGGCACGGTGATCCTATCGCTCATCTCAAGAGGTACTGCAACCAGCTGCGAGGAGCTGACAGAAAAGAAGAACTCCTCATGGCCTATTTCGGAGAGAGTCTGGTTGGTATCATTCCTGAGTGTTACATATACCAATTTATATTCCGCTGGCACATTTGGGATAATCTTGCCTGAGACTTCGTCAACCAGTTCCAATACAATATTGACATAGCTCTAGATAGGAACTCATTGACGAACCTAAAGAAGAAAGCATCGGAAAGCTTTCGAGAGTACGCAGTTAAATGGCGCGAGCAGGCATCCAAGGTAAAACCTCGAATGGATGAGGTCGAAATGGTCACAGTTTTCCTCTAAGCACAGGAGCCAAACTACTTCAAAAATATGATGTCCACAATGGGTAGACCATTCACTGAAACCATCAAGATTGGCGAAATGGTCGAAAACGGTTTGAAACCAAGTCAAATTTTGTGTCAATCCGCTATCAGAGCTACCTCCCAAGCCATTCAGGGTGGGTCTTGAGGAATAGTGAGGGGCAAGAAGAAGGAAGAAACATCCATGGCGGCATCAGATGCAAGAAAATACCATACCCCAGGCCCCAACCACCCCAAAATAATTTCCGTCCTCAGGAACCACCCAGGAGACAAACCTTCACACCCATTGGCGAATCATATTCCAATCTATTCCCGAAGCTTGTCCAAATGGGTCTCTTGCAGCCAGTCCCTCAAACAAGGAAAAATCCAGCATTGCCTGCTTACAGAGCCGGTGTCAGGTGTGCTTATCAATAGGGGGTGGAAGGGCATGATACCAATGACTGTTGGACCTTTAAAAGGGCACTAGAGAACTTGATAGAACAAGGGAAGATAGTGGTAAGGATGAGGAGGTCCCAAATGTGACTAATAATCCCTTGCCCGCTCACAATAATGGGCCAGTGATCGGGATGATCTATGAAGACAAGGAGTTTAATCCCGCCTTGAAAGCTATAATTGCTATCGTTGATGCAGAAAGGAAGCCTAAGACAGCCCCGAAGCAAGAGAAAGGGGAAAAGAAGACTAAAACTGCCAAGACTAATTTTGAGAAGAAACACGAAACAAAAGCAGAGATGGTGCCTCCCAAAAATGGGGTTCTCTATGTTCCACGAGGTCACCTAGAAGAGCCAAAGAAGTTTGAAGAAAAAAAGGGAACACCAATGTCTGTGCCAAAAGGAGCCAATGTGGTCCGGGGGACCATTAAACTGCTTCGGCTGAATGAGCCAGTGGTTATTGGACGCATGCCACAGAAGCCAATGATGGATCCGTCTACAATACCATGGAATTATCAGCAAACTTTGGTTACATACAAAGGTAAAGAAATCACAGGAGAACTCCTGGGGAATACCTTTGCTAAGAAATATTCAGTTGTACAAGAGATAAACAATGCCTCGCTGAATCGCTTTCCACGCAAGAAGTCTGTGAGCACCGAGGAAGCAGAGGCTTTCTTTTAGAAAATGAAGATGCTTGATTATAAAGTAGTAGATCAGTTGCGTAAGTGCCCTGAACAAATGCATATGCTATCTTTGTTAATGAGGTCTGCCGAGCATCAGAAGATCCTAATGAAAACTCTGAACGAGGCGTATGTGCCAGCTGAGACTTTGATCGAGCAACTCGAAAGAATGGCAGTAAAGGTTCTTTGCTGTTAATCAAATTTCCTATGATTTGCCTCCGGAGGGAGAAACTCACAACAAGGCCTTACACCTGACCGTCAAGTGTGAAGGATACTACGTCAAGCGAGTAATGGTAGATGGGGGCTCGGGTGTTCACATTTGCCCACTCTCCACATTGCAAAGAATGGAAATTGGGACCGGAAGGATTCGTCCCAATAACGTCTTTGTAAGAGCTTTCGATGGCATCAAAAGGGACATGATTGGAGAAATCGACCTAATTCTGACCATTAGCCCCGTGGACTTTGATGTGACCTTCGAAGTGCTAGATATGGACACATCTTACAACTTTCTTCTCGAAAGGCCTTGGATTCATGCTGCAGGTGCTGTACCCTCTACTCTCCATCAAATGGTGAAGTTCGAATATGAGGATCAGGAAATTGTGGTCCACAAAGAAGATGAGCAGTCTATCTATCGTGATCCATCAATCCCACGTCTTGAAGCAAGAGAGGGAAGAGAGCACATAGTCTAACATGCTTTTGAAGTTGTATTGGTGGATTGGTATGAAGAGGGGAGCCCTTGCCCCCAACCTTTCTTGTCTAATGCCTCAATCATGGTTGCTAAAGAAATGATCCGACGGGGATTCAAACCGGGAAAAGGGCTTGGGAAATCATTGCAAGGAATAGCTGAACCTATCACCCTGCCTTCAATTGAGAAGTTCTTTGGGATAGTCTTCCACCATACCCCATGTGATGAAGAGTGGGAAAATAAGAGAAATAATGAGGGATGGGATTTACCTCAACCACTGCCACATTTGTACAAAACTTTCGTCAGGCCAAGGTACAATGAAGAAGAAGATGATGAGGACTTTACGACTAAAGAGATTGAGGAAATATGTGGGGCGATGAGAGAAATGCTTTATGAAACCCACATGGTTCAACTAGGAGAAGGCACAAGCACCGCTGAGGTGCTATACATGGGGCCAGATGCTAAACTTCAAAATTCGAAGGCTACACCGTTCCCAGTCAGGCGGGAGTCCGGGTATACTTGTCCTACCACTTTTCATGCATCACGAGTTATCCCAGGGTGTAACTCGGATGTTTTCTTTAGTTTCCTATTTTCCATTTCTTGAATGTAAACCCTTTTATTTCCCATATTCCAAGAAATAAATCAATATTTCATTGTTTATTTTCTTTATTTTTTCTGATTTTTGCTATTTTTCCTATTTTATTTTTTCTTTTCAGTTCTAATAATGCATCTTTAAATGACATGACAAGCTTGCGGACTTCATGCCTAGATCTAAACACGCTGTTTAATTGTGAAATAATGAACCAAGAACCGGAATATGATGAAGAAGAGGCTTTTGGGGAAATAAATCGAGAACTGGAACACATTGAGAACAAACCTAAACCGAACTTGAATGATACAGAACCGGTTAATTTGTGAACTTCTGAAGAAATTTGAGAAACCAAAATAAGCATTCACACAGATGAGAAAATGCGGGATGCAATAATTCAACTCCTGTTTAAGTTTAAAGATGTGTTTGCTTGGTCATACGATGACATGCCGGGACTAAGTGTTGATCTAGTGGTGCATAGATTGCCTATTTACCCTGATTGTCCCCCAGTTCAGCAAAAACAGAGAAAGTTTATGACTGATATTAGTGATAAGATCAAAGAAGAAATCACAAAACAGTTAAAAATAGGGTGATCCGGGTGGTCCAGTATACTACATGCCTGGCTAATGTAGTTCCCGTGCCGAAGAAAGATGGGAAAACCCGTATGTGTGTGGATTACCGAGATTTGAATAAAGCAAGTCCCAATGATAATTTTCCTTTGCCCAACATCCACTTCCTTTTTGATAACTACGCCAAAAATGAGATACAGTCCTTCGTGGATTGTTATGCAGGATATCACCAGGTGTTGATGGATGAAGAAGATGCTGAGAAAACGACTTTCACTACACCTTGGGGTACTTACTGTTACCGGGTAATGCCGTTTGGTTTGAAGAATGCCGGGGCCACTTATATGAGAGCCATGACTGCCATTTTTCATGATATGATGCTTCAAGAGATAGAGATATATGTAGATGACGTGATCATCAAGTCCTGAACTCAGGACGATCATGTTCAAGATTTGAGGAAGTTTTTCGAAAGGCTACGAAAGTATGACTTGAAGCTGAATCCGGCAAAATGCGCCTTCGGAGTCCCATCAGGAAAACTTTTGGGTTTCATAGTCAGCAGGAGAGGTATCGAGTTAGGTCTAACAAAGATAAAGTCTATCCGAGATCTACCTCCCCCAAGAACAAAGAAAGACGTGATGAGTCTATTGGGCAGGTTAAACTATATCAGTCGGTTCGTCACTCAACTGACTACCACATGTGAGCCCATATTCAAGCTACTAAGGAAAGATGTAACAATCAAATGGGCAGCTGAGTGTCAGGAGACCTTCGACAAGATCAAAGAATATCTTTCAAATCCTCCAGTTTTGGTCCCGCCAGAACCAGGGAGACCTTTGTTCTTGTATGTGACGGTCATAGAAAACTCTTTTGGCTGTGTCCTCGGGCAGCATGATATAACTGGAAAGAAAGAGCAGGCGATCTATTACTTGAGCAAGAAGTTCATCGGCTATGAAGTCAAATATACTTTTCTGGAAAGAATGTGCTGTGCTTTGACATGGGCCGCTCAAAAGTTGAGACATTATCTTCAGGGGGTTAGATCCTTTGAAGTACATATTCCAGAATCCGATGCCTACTGGGAGATTGGCAAAGTGGTAAATCTTGCTTACTGAATTCGACATAGTCTACTTCACTCGCACGACAATGAAAGCCCAGGCATTGGCAGATTATTTGGCAGAAAACCCAGTTGACGAGAAATACCAACCATTGAGTACTTATTTTCTAGATGAGGAGGTAAACAAAATAGAAGTAGTACCAGAAGACGCTCATGCTAGGAAAATGTTTTTTGATGGAGCCGTAAACGCCAAAGGTATAGGAGTTGGGGAAATCTTGATCTCGCCCACTAGTCAGCACTATCCAGCTACAGCTAGGCTCCGTTTCTTTTGCACAAACAATACGGCTGAATATGAAGCCTGCATCATGGTCATGAATATGACGATCGATCAAGATGTCTAAGATTTGTTAATTATGGGGGATTCTGATCTGGTTGTCCGGCAAGCCCAAGGTGAATGGGAAACTCGAGATGTCAAGCTTATTCCTTTCCAACAGCACGTGGAAGATCTCAGCAAGTGATTCAAATCGATAGAGTTCAGGTATATCCTGTGGTGTCACAATGAACTAGCTGATGCACTTGCCACTTTAGCTTCAATGTTACCTTATCCAGGCAATGCCCACATCGATCCCTTGGAAATCCAAATCAGGGAAAGACACGGTTACTGCAATATAGACGAGATAGGACCAAATATCCAGCCATGGTACCATGATATTAAGAGGTTTTTGAAAACACAAAAATACCCCGTGCACGCTACTGGAGATCAAAAGAGAACTATTAGGCGGCACGCGAGTGGTTTCTTTTTGAGCGGCGAAGTCTTGTATAAAAGAACCCGGACCTTAACTTGTTGAGATGTGTTGACGCTGAGGAAGCAAGGAGGATCTTGCATGAAGTGCACGCAGGAGTGTGGACCTCATATGAATGGGGATGTCCTGGCAAAGAAAATCCTTCGAGCCGGGTATTATTGGATAACTATAGAGAAAGATTGCTTCAGCTTTGTCCGGAAATGTCATCAGTGTTAGGTGCATGGAGATCTGATTCATGCACTTCCAATAGAGCTACATCCTATGTCAGCACCTTGGCCTTCTGTCGCCTGGGGTATGGACGTCATTGGTCCGATTGAGCCAAAAGCTTCAAATGGGCACAAATTCATATTGGTTTCTATTGATTACTTCACAAAATAGGTCGAAGCTATCACTCTCAAAGCAGTCACTAAGAAAGCTGTAGTGGATTTTGTACGTTCAGACCTTATCTGTCATTTCGGTATTCCCACAACTATCATCACAGATAATGCTATAAACCTGAATAGTAGCTTGATAGAGGAGGTGTGCGAACAATTCAAAATAACGCATAGGAACTCCACTCCTTATCATCCCAAAGCCAATGGCGCTGTTGAAGCAACAAACAAGAACATCAAGAAGATTTTGAGAAAGACAATCCAGAGTTCCAGATAGTGGCATGAACAATTGCCTTTTGCCTTACTGGGATATCGCAGTATAGTGCGCATATCGGTAGGAGCCACCTCGTACTTGTTGCTTTATGGAACCGAAGCTGTGATATCGACAGAGGTAGAAATGCCTTTGCTCCGGACAATTGTTGAAGTAGAGGTTGAAGATAGTGAATGGGTTAAAACTTGGTTGGAATAGTTGACTTTGATTGATGAAAAATGGATGGCCGCAGTTTGCCATGGGCAGCTGTACCAACAAAGAATGGCCTGCGCCTATAACAAAAAAGTACGACCCACAAAATTTGAAGTGGGACAATTGGTGTTAAGGCGTATTCTTCCTCATCATCAGGAAGCAAAAGGAAAGTTTGCTCCTAACTGGAAAGGTCCGTATATCATTAGAAAAATACTGCCAAGAGGGGCATTATACTTGGGTGACATTGAAGGAAATGATCTCGAAGCAGCCGTGAATGCAGATGCGGTAAAAAGGTACTATGTCTGAACTTGCTTTGGTGATGTCTTTGCGCATTTGAAATGACGAAGGCTTTTATTCCCGCTACACAAACACTATCAGCCCTTTTGCAAGCCCTTTGAGCCGGTTACATTTCCTTGGCTACCCTCTTTGGAATCCAGAAGCACCGTTGAACAAAAGGGAACAATTTAAAAAATGACAAAATTAGATGATTGGTTTGAACCACATTTGACTTGATTCCTAAAGGATACGTAGGCAGCCTCTCTCTAGAGTTTTGTCACACATACCAAAAATCCAAATTTCCCGAAAAGTGAAACTGGGGCAGATGTTAGAATGGTTCGACCATGAGCCCATCGAATGGTTCCAAAGTTGTAATCCCGTCCGCAATTATTTTTACCCAAAACCGAGTGCAAAACCTTCGGATCAATTGCCAAAGGCGTGAGAACTGAGAAATATCATTGATTGAAAGCTGATGCATTCTAAACTAAGAGAAATAAAACAAGAGAGTCTTATCGGTGAAAACCTTCGGGCACCATAAGGCGACGGGAGTCGAGAAACTAAAAATGAGAGAGCCCACTTAGTGAAAACTCGCAAAGAGCGCTATCGGGCGACGGTGAGAAGAGAAATGAGAAAGTTCGATTAGCGAAAACCCAGAAAGGGCTATGTCGACCGAAAAGAGCTCCTAGCAAGGTTCCCTGGTTCGGAAATGCAGATTAATGGATTCATAAGAAGATGGGAGTTGGTGCGGGTCGGGCATCCAGTCCAAGAAGCATGTCATGTCCATTTGAAGTCAGCATGTACCCTAGATAAGTCCTTCTTTTCCCCTGAAATGGACGCTTCTATTTAAAACTCATTATCCTGCTCTCTGGTTTGTTTTTCCTTGAATCACTTTCATTTTAACTCTGAATTCCAAAACTATTACAAAAAAAAGGTGGCACGACTAGTTGCTACAAGGCTGCCCCTCACAAAAGATAAAAGAAGAGGACCCAGCCTTGGCGGATGTGTTAAGCCGATCCTAACTGACCAAACATTGGAAAAGAGGGAAAGTCAAAGACAAAGGTCTCAAGAGCAGAATTAAATGAAAGGAACAAATCCTTACATGGGCAAATCATCATGGAATCCTAAAAGTTGAGTCTTATCAGTCGGAAAGGGGGGTCGTCCTCAAAAGTCAATCAACGGCAAAGTCTCGGGGAAAATAAGGCAGGGACCAAGTGATCAAATACAATTAAGGCCTCAAAACCAATCACCGTTTCAAACTAATAATTGATCTTCATTTGAGAAATACAAATAGATACGATCCAAAGCAACTGTGCAAGAAGCAGGTGTAACCAAAATAAAGAAAAACGCGCAAGTGCTGAAACAACTTTACAGCAAATAATGGCGCAAATGGGAAGTTTCCTCCATATTCTTTCCTGCTTTTATCAAAAAACAAAAGAGATAACAAAAGAAGAAAACCCCAAAAAGAGGATAGCATAGAATTTCGAAAACCAACCTGTTACTTCGCACGCCAATATTAGGGCTCCAATGCGTTTTTTCCTTAGCCAACATTAGGGCTCCAGTCCCTGAGTTGAGCGACTTTCCTTAGCCAACATTAGGGCTCCAATCCCTGAGTTGAGCAACTTTCTTTAGCCAACATTAGGGCTCCAATCCCTGAGTTGAGTAGCTTTCCTTATCCAACATTAGGGCTCAAATCCCTGAGTTGAGTAGCTTTCCTTAGCCAACATGCCAACATTAGGGCTCCAATCCCTAAGTTGAGTGACTTTCCTTAGCCAACATTAGGGCTCCAATCTCTGAGTTGAGCGACTTTCCTTAGCCAACATTAGGGCTCCAATCCTTGAGTTGAGCAGCTTTCCCAGCTATTAGGGCTCCAATCCCTGAGTTGAGTAGCTTTCCTTAGCCAACATTAGGGCTCCAATCTCGGAGTTGCACGACTTTTCTTAGCCAACATTAGGGCTCCAATCCCTGAGTTGAGCAGCTTTCCTAGCCAATATTAGGGCTCCAATCCTTGAGTTGAGCAGCTTTCCTAGCCAATATTAGGGCTCCAATCTCTGAGTTGAGCATTTTTCTTATTAGCCGACATTAGGACTCCAATCCCTGAGTTGAGCGTTTTCCTTAGCCAACATTAGGGCTCCAATCCCAGAGTTGAGCATTTCACTTTTAGCCAACATTAGGGCTCTAATCCCTGAGTTGAGGGACTTTTCTTAGCCAACATTAGGGCTCCAATCCCTGAGTTGAGCGACTTTCCTTAGCCAACATTAGGACTCCAATCCCGGAGTTGAGCAGCTTTCCTTAGTCAACATTAGGGCTCCAACCCCTGAGCTGAGCATTTTACTTTTAGCCAACATTAGGGCTCCAATTCCTGAGTTGAGTATTTTCTCAGCCAACATTAGGGCTCCAATCCCTGAGTTGAGCGTTTCCTTAGCCAACATTAGGGCTCCAATCCCTGAGTTGAGCAGCTTTCCTAGCCAATATTAGGGCTCCAATCCCTGAGTTGCGTGTTTTTCCCTTTTAGCCGACATTGGGGCTCCAATCCCTTAGTTGAGCATTTTTCCTTTAGCCAACATTAGTCCTCCAATCCCTGAGTTGAGCAGCTTTCCTTAGCAAACATTAGGGCTCCAACCCCTGAGTTGAGCATTTTACTTTTAGCCAACATTAGGGCTCCAATCCCTAAGTTGAGTATTTTCTCAGCCAATATTAGGGCTCCAAACCTTGAGTTGAGAGTTTCCTTAGCCAGCATTAGGGCTCGAATCCCTGAGTTGAGTAGCTTTCCTAGACAATATTAGGGCTCCAATCCTTGAGTTGCACATTGTTTCCTTTTAGCCGACGTTAGGGCTCTAATCCCTGAGTTGAGCATTTTTCCTTTAGCCAGCATTTGGGCTCCAACCCCTGAGTTGAGCATTTTACTTTTAGCCAGCATTAGGGATCCAACTCCTGAGTTGAGCATTTTACTTTTAGCCAACGTTAGGGCTCCAATCCCTGAGTTACGCCTTCTAGACATGGGGTTTCCAATCCCCTCGTCGATTTCGCGAAATTTTATTGCAAATAACTCACGAAATTTTCGTAGTAAAATTGGGGCAGCAAAATTTTGTTCGTTTGTTTGTTTTGGTGTCTGAGCAGGTTTGACCTCGAGGCACAGGGTTCGAGATGACCTACGGAGTGAGTCTCAATCCAGAATAAAGAAAAGAAGAAAAGAATAAAAAGAAATGAGCTCAAATATTGGAGCAAAACAAAGGTGCGGATTGCTCAAAATCTGATTGAAGTCACAAAATCCGCCAATCCTATTTTACTCAATGCTACAGAAAGAAACAAGTACGTACAACTGGCAAGCAACTAGATTCGGATCCAAGTCTACAGCAAAATCAGCTAAGACTCAAGATCAAGTTTCAAGAGGATTATAGATAGGAATCTTGTAACTCATAGTTGTTAGGCATATCTAGCTTAGCTTTGATTTTCCTTTTGGTGTAATAAGGAGGTCAGTAAGTAGTAGCAGCAACAACAACATCAGTAACAGTAAATCACAGCTACATGGAAGTCCCATCTACCAAAAATTCCCGAACTACATTGACCTGATTCCCTTTTAGCCAGGGGTATGTAGTAGACCTTTTGAAGCAAAGGTTAGGTCAAATCTTTCAAAAAAATGCTTCACACGGGGTAATCGAACGGGCAAAATCGCTCGTATCCGCTCACTTTATCTTTACGCAAAAACTTTTCGTGTTTCCGGGCAAAGAGGGGCAGCTGTGAGCACGTGATTTTTGCCCTATATGAGAATCACTCCAAAAAATTCAAAAAAAATAATAATTTTGTTTATAATTGTTCTAAATTGTGTGTTATTTTTTTTATATTGTTTGCATTTCATTCGTGCATGTTCGTGTGTTAAACTAATAAAAACAAAAATACAAAATATGTCCCATTTGCATTTAATTCTACAATTAGGAGCAATTAGGTTTGTCTACAAAAATGAAAATCACAAAAAAATAGGTACTTTGTATTTTTAGCATTTAATATCCAAATTGTGTGATTTTATGTTTAATTAGGGATTAATGTTGTGTGATAATTATTATTTAGAGTTAATTAGCATTTTTAGATAATTTTGGTTTTGGAATTTAATCTAGGATTTTGGTTTTTAAATAGGAATTAAAAAGAAAAGAAAAGAAATGGAAATTAAAGAGAATTGGGCTAGGCCAATCCCAAACCAGCCCAAATTTCACCCCCTTGCCCGGCCCAAGGCGGTCTGTCTCCATGCCTAGCCAAACGACGCCGTTTCAAGCCCCACAAATCTTGGCTGTCCATTTCACTTGATCCAGCGGTCTAGATCCCATCCCCCAAACCTTAACCAAACCCGACCTGACCCGTTCCCCATAGCCCGATCCACCACTTAAACAAAACGACCCCGTTTGGTTTAAGTGACTTAATCTGGACCGTTGGTTCCCATCATCCAACGGCCCTGATTAATCAAGGATTTTAATATACCAAAATCCATTTACCCTACCCCCCCAAACCAAATCAAACCCCTTACCCCTTCGTCTCTAATCTCAGATACAACCCCAGTAACGCTGCCGCAAACCACCGCCCTCCGGCACCGAAAATCACCTCACGGTGGTTTCGGCGGCCCAAATGCCCTCATCTTTACACCATCAAAGCACCATGACCTCTCCGTCCCAACCCTCATAACAGCTAACCTCGAATCCCAGTAGATCATCTCGAATCTTCAATCGAAGAATCGAAGAAAACCTAGCCGCCTCCGTTTACCACCAAACTCACACCCCTTGACCCCTAGACCTCCCTCACCACTAGGACACTTTTGGTTTTCGTCGAATCAACCCAGGAGCCGCCCCAAAATTCCTTGGCGGAGGTGCCAAACCTGAATAGTCCCTAGCTTACACCATATGACCACTTGACCTCCCCCGTTCCCAAGCCACCCCCGATTTCCTTCGTATCAAGCCGGAATTGGTCGAACCTTAGATCGACTGAACAACCCTAGAGGTACCAAAGGCTGAACATGTCCGAGATTAGGGAGAAAATTTGAGGTTTTTATCGACTTTAGTCGAGTGTTCTCAGTCAAGAACACTTGATTAAAGTCCATTTTGACCTCAAAAGGTCGAGTCAAAGTTTCAAATGAGAACTGTGCGGACTTTTAGCAAGTAATTTTGAGGTATTTTCCTTCTTTTCCCCTTTTAATTTTGTTGTTGTTTATCTGTTTAAGCTTCATTGTGTTTTATCGTCTTTTTCAATTTATTTTCTCCCTTCTCCATCGGACTAATTATTTGGTCCAGTTTTCTTCTATGAATTGATAACATGTGGCTTAATAGTTCGTCAATTAATCCATCTTATTTGTTAGTCCAGTAACTCTCATCAAATTTTTTGGTGTCGATTTGTTTTGATCTCAGCCCCGGGGCTCATTTCAGTATATACAATGTTCATTCATCTATGTTTAGTCTCAATTTAGCATTGTGTTAGTGTATCCGTACCAATCGTGACAAATCCGACCCATGTAGTCCAATACATGTTGCCTTGAATCATTAGCTTTCTTTGAATACCATTTGGAACTAATATGAGTGCAAGTTCTAATTGATTTTGCTGAATTGAATCTCAATGTTTGCCCTGTATTGATTTCAGTTTCGATGTGTTTGTTAGGAGTCAGTTCATATGGATAAGTAATTGAGTTTGATTAGTTGAATTGATATAGCTGTCCACTAATTACCATTTAAATTAAACTGATACCTTAGTGGGGAACACAACATAGTATCAGGGGAAGTTTTAAGAGGAAATGATTAATAAGTAACCCACCCATAACTTTGTATTAAAAAATGAATTAGACACTTAATAGTGGGAATCAGGGAATATCATGGGAAAAGAATGGCTTTACTGATGTTTTTCAAGAGCTAGAAGGGGGGTGGAAATTAATCAGTGAAGAATATCAGGCAGTTGTTGAAAAGCTTAAGAACAGTTTTAAGGTAGTCGAAAAAGAGTTGAGAGTCAAAAAAGCTAGACAGTTTGGTTTTCTTTTACGACTGGAAATCAAAAAAGAGTGAAGTTCCTGAGAGTTTTTCTTCTTTGAGAATTTAAAGAACATAAAACTAGAAAAACATACTGTTTCATTGAATCTCTTGGTCGAGCCTGTCTTGTTTGGTGTTTGCTGTTGGTATTTCTGGAGTATCAATTGGTTTTCCTGAGTTGTTCCTGGGTTGTATCCTGCTTCTTCTGGTGTTGTATTGGTTGTTTTTTAAGCTGCTGGTTATCTATTGTTGTTGTTGCTGTGTTGTTATTGCTGCTGCTGATTCCCTCCTTCTTCTTGTATTTCCAAATTCCCGATACACGTTCGAATTCATTGGTGTAACCTCAAAATAGGAGTAAAATGAAGCATTATTTTATGACCCATGTTCACAAGAATATTTGTAGTGATAATCAGTCCAATTATGTTAATTCTCTAGTTTCCGTTTGTTTGAATTGTATTGAATTAGGAACTCTTTAATTAGGATTGCTTCTACTGATTTGAACCATTTAGATTCGCAACAGACTATGGACCATACTTTGGCATACCAGTTGATTTCAGTTGTTCCA
>MU771467.1:383187-446188 GCA_026770625.1 Nicotiana glauca | reverse complement strand
GGGGGGGGGGGGCAATCAGATAACAAGTGCTCATGTTTTGTTAAAATTAAGCTTTTGACATGTTAGTTTTATCTAGCTAAATAGTGCTTCGGCTTGATCGATATTTTCTGGAAAATGCAGTAACACGCCTAATATTATGTAAGCCTGGTTATGAAAGTTAAAACCAAAGCAATAACCCGATGTGGATTTGGTCACAATAGCTTAAATAAACTCTCAGTAAAATTCAGGTTAATTGGATAAAGGTTTGGTTTTGTCTATTGGATTGGGATCAACAGCCTATGTGCGCAAAGAAAAGGTTTCAATATCTTATTGAACGACCCAAGTCCCATTCTGCTATACGTGTAGGTTTGGGCCTGGGCCCAGGCTTATAATTGTCTAGTTATCTTTATGAAGTATAATCGGGCTGGTTCAAAGAATGCCTGTTAATGTTTTGTTGTTATTTGTTTGGAAGCAATTGAGTTGTGGTTGGGTCACAGGGTTTACCATTTGTAAATATGTTAATTAATTAGGATATTTCTTTTCAGATACAAAAATAATTAAAAAAAAATCCTAGTCGCTTTAGGTTTGTCCGTTAATAAAATAAATGAGACGAGCCTCGCCAAATAAAATGCACAAATCGTGGGGCCCTCATAATGTGTATATATATTTAGATTTCGAGACAGGCCGTTTAGCAAATTTCATGGCCTTCCCAAAATAATAACGTGCTAGTATCTTTAGGCGCGCTTTAATAAAATTACATTCCTAAATTCTGGTGCACATTTATGTGATCCAAATTCAAATCTCAACGGAGTCGAAATATGTCAATAACCATGGGTACATTGATGTGACGTGGTTCGAGATGTGTTTTTATGACGTTGCAATTCTCATAAAAAATAATAATAAAGTGGTAAAAATCTTTAAAATTGCACTATAGGATAACATGTATTAAAATCAGATATTAAGCCATTTATAATAGTTTAAGTGATTGCTCTAGAACCAGGGGATCCGGGGGCGCCTAACACCTTCCCTCGGGTCAACAGAATTCCTTAGAATTTCTGGTTCACAGACTTCATTTGGAAAGTCAAATATTTCCTGGATTTGGGATTCAAGAGAAACCGGTGACTTGGGACACCAAAAGCCAAACCATTCCCAAGTAGTGACTCTGATAAATAAATAATCCCATTTCAAATAATGTCACTTTAAATTTGAAAAAACTCCCTTATACATTATCCTTCGGGGTAGGTGTGTAAAAAGGAGGTGTGACACTAATGATAGAGTGGCTAGATTTGGACCTCCTACAGTTAACAGATGTGTATGTTGTTCAAAAATGGATGCTGAAACAATGGAACACATTTTTAGCACATGCCACTTTGCCAGATTCATCTTGAAATTTTTCAATGCTCCAATTGGCATCCAAGCTCCCATACAACCTCTAAGAATCACTCTGATGAACTGGTGGTTGCAACCAAGGAATAATGCAGTGCAGAAATTACTACTAGACACAGTGCCTATCATAATTTGTTGGAATTTGTGGAAAAATAGGTGTGCAGCAAAATATGGGGGGAAGCCATCATCTATCACAAGAACCCTCTTCTCAATAACCTCAGATGTCTTTTTACTCCTAAGGTCCACTTATACCAAAACCAAATGGCCCCCAAACTGGTATGATATCTACCCTTCTACTGAAAACCTTAAGCATCACATTCATGTCGAACAGGTGGTCTGGCTCAAACCAAGATTTGGTTATGTAAAGATAAATTCTGATGGTAGTGCACTGGATAATCCTGGGAGAATTGGAGAAGGAATAATCATAAGGGGGAACAAGGTCAATTTATCAATGCAATTGCTAGCCCTTTGGGAGAAGGTACTAACAACCTTACAGAGACAGAAGCAGCATACTTAGGCATCATATGGTGTATTGAGAATGGCTTCTACAAAATACATCTAGAAGATGATTCCAAGCTATTGATTATGTGGCTAACAGCTAACTCTGAACCTCCATGGTCACTTAGCATGTTCCTACAGAAAATCAAAAGATTGAGCCAACAATGTGAGGATATCACCTATTCTCATGTTTTCAGGGAAGCCAATTGTCCTGCAGACTCACTCTCCAAACTCAGCCATGCTTTCACTTATTTGACATACTACAATAGCCAGTCTGAGTTACCACCACACATAAGAGGACAAATCCTCCTGGATCAACAAAACACTCCTTCTTTCAGACACAAAAAGACCAACATGGTCATCTTCCCACCACACTTGCTCCTTTCATAGTATCAATCATGTATGAATCTGTTAAATATAAAGGAGCAACCTCAACATCCAAATTCACCATGAGAAAGCTCAATACATTTAGCAGCAATAACACCTCATAATGGAACAATGCAACTGGCAATTGTTTTACTAACATTGTCTACTTTTTTGCAGGTAAACTTCTCCTATGACCTACCCAACTCATTAGTGGTATTTTAGGGTGTGGTATTAGCTATCTTGCTCATCCTCCTGGAATGACATCAATGGGTTGATGTAGGTTATGAAGGAAAAGATCAGTCAACCTCCCATAAACGGACAGAACCTGTTCACCTCCATCACCTACAACAAAAACACAACTTTATCAAATCCATTACTTACAGACCTCCCAGCCCCACAACTGATACTCCTAGAACCCACAATAACCTAGGGGTAGAAGTAGCAACCAATACACACAACCTAAAATCCCTTACTGTAAACAGATCCCAGGAAGGAGGTACAAATACTTACCTTACTACTGATCCTATTTTCTGCCCTGTAGGTGTATTTCCTGCATGTGCCAATCAATTGGTAGGGTGCCTGGGAGTGATAGTGCTGATGCTCAACCTCGTTGAACCAAACCAATTGCCCCTTAGATACCAGTTCCACAGAAATCTCACAACATACCTGCAGCAAATAATATAGAAACAAGAAACTGCAGCTGCAGGAAATGTGGAATATGTAGGAAATTCTTTTCCAGTTCCTGCAATCTGCATCAATCCACCTCTTCCAACCTCTCCACCCTTCTCACCCAAATCCCTCTCTCAATCCAAAGACATAATCTAACCTCTATGTTCCCAGCAGTACTGCAGGCCCCATCTTGCCTATAATCAGGGTTCCATCAGTCACAACCACTCCTTTCTCACCATTATGAGCACCTATACAACTGACTGCAGTCAACACAAGAACCTGCAATCAATTTTTTTTTGTATAGACCAGGGATCATCAAAGCTCCCCTGTCCCCAGACTCAGCTCCAGTTGGAACAAGAACCTGGAGGCTGAGCTCCCCTTCACTAACATGTTTGCTAATTTTTGCAGGTTCTTTAAATTCAATTGGACAGTTTATGTATTTCCAGTTAGTGGTATTAGCTTCTATGAAGCTCATTCTGCTGGAAGTATTTAAACTGTTCAAGATCCCTCAAATCAGCATCAACCATGGTTCATTCAACATCATATCTGGGATCCCTCCCTTCCATTTAGTGACCTGTCAACAACAGCTCCTGGAGTCACCTCCATTACACTGTCTCATGATTCTATAGACCAGCCATCTCCTGGAGTCCATTGGGTCATTGAAGCAGCAGTCCTTTTGTCTCATAACTACATTACAACATGCAGAAGGCAGGAACTTTGGTGCAGAACAGCCAGGAAAATTCTCCCTCTCTTCTGTCACAAGCAACAACCAGTAGCAATAATTCTTTGGCCCAACCTCTGCGATCCTTTTTTCATATACCTTAAAACTTGCTTTCTTTGATTCCAATGTCCAAGCAAGTTTGAAGATAAACCCCCTCATTATCACTATGTTTTTGTCTAGCATTATAGGGTACAGTTACTCTCTAGCTAGAAATAGAGATTGTTGTATATGGAAGAACATTTTCCAACCCCACCCCTAGTAGTATCAGGATCACATGTGCATTATTGTATAGTTGACCTAGGCCTAATTGTTTTGTATTTTGTAATTCCAATTGCCTATCAATGTTGGATAGACAACTGGATTAGCACTGTAGGTCAAATTCATCATAGGTATCAAATGTCATTTGGTTGCCATATGTGATTAACCAAGTGCATTTTCATTTTATGTGTGGAGGTAAGGTTCATGTTCCTATCCACTTTTGCTATACTATATTTTATGTTTATGAAAACTAACCCTAGGCACAATGCCTAGTGGATTCGAAAAAAAATATAGCTTTCAAAGCTGAATTGTCTAAGTAGTGAGCCATTGCTGGCCCAAAACAATTGTTCAAGAGTAACTCAAAAGACCAGCCTTAAGTTAAGAAAATTCTTAGTTTGAACTTCAATTAGGATCCTTAGCCCTATTTAAATAAAAATGCAACTCCCTTTGTTAAAATAAGATGAGGCATGCCGTGCCAAACAAAAACTGTAATTCATACCCCTCATCAACTTAGACCAAGAGCTAACCCTTATAGAAAAATGTTTGAGGCGTGCCATAAATCATCCATGTCCCTCACAAATGTTGCTATTAAAAATTAAATCTTCGTAGTTACTTCAGGAGTGCTATTTAAATAATTCATCATAGCTATGGGTACAGTTCTCATGACGTAGTTGTGATTTATCATTACTAAAATCCGGGTGTACATTTCATGTGACCCAATTTCAATATTGAACAATGTTAAATAAAGCGTATTGCGAACCGCTTATATGACCCTAAATGTCATCTTTAAATTAAATAATTATCTTCGAGTTTTAAAACCTTGAAAAGCGCTATCAATAATTCCTCGACTTGCATGCGCAATCTGTATAATTTTTCAGAAGGTTTTTATTTGAAAGATGGATTAGAATTTGAATTACATCTTTAAAACTCCACTAAGTTGACTTTGGCCAATAGTTTGAGTAAATGAACTCTGATACAAGTGTTGACCACTCCGGTAGTTCCGTATCATGATTTGGGACTTGGTCATATACCAGAAATTGAATTTGGAGGTCCCTTGCTCAAATTATCGCCATTTTAAAAGAATATAGAAATCTAAGGCTAAAGATTTTGACCAGAGATTTGACTATTGTGAAAATGACCCAGAATGGATTTTTGATGATTCCAATAGCTTTGTATGGTGATTTTGAAGTTAGATGCATGCTCATATTTGGATGTGTGTAGTACAATTCGTCGTATTTTGGCGAAAGTTGGAAAATAGAAGGTTTTTGGAAAGTATGACCGAGGGTTGACTTTTTGATATCACGGTCGGAATATGATTCTAAAAATTGAAACAACTATATTATGTCATTTATGACTTGTGTGTAAAATTTGAATTCATTCCAGATTGATTTTAAACGTTTCGGCGCAAAATATAGAAGTTGGAAGATTTGAAAACTCATAATTCAATCTGATGCGCGATTCATCATTTCGGCGTTGTTTGACATGGTTTGAAGCCTAGATTAAGTTCGTATTTTATTTTTTAACATGTTGGTATAATTTTTTAAGGTCCCGAGGGCATCGGGTAGATTTCGGAAGGTCAACGAAATGGATTTTGGACAAATAAAGAAGGGGTTGCTGGAATTTTCAGCTGCAGAAGCTGTCTTTGGACAACAACTATGCAAACGTAGATCCTAATTTGAAAGCTTATATCTCGTAATATATAATGAATTGGAAGATGTACACAATATGAAAATTGTAGATCTTTCATTCTCATTTCCAGAAAGTTAAACGGTTTTTCATTTGGACATCTGTACAGAAAGTTATGATCGATTGATTTAGGGCTAGTAAAGCTGTTTTGAAATTTGCCAAAATGTCCTGATGCGAGGAAGCTACTTTGGAAGCTTATATCTCACAATATATAAGGAATATGAAAATATGTAAAACATAAAAGGTGTAGACCTTGTATTCTAGTTTCCAGAGATATAACTTGTTCATCATTAGAATATTTGTACGGAAAGTTATGATCCATTTACCGAAGGTTGGTAATGTAGTTTTTTTTTCCAGGAAAAAAGGCTAAATCGCATGTGTTAAATGCGATTTATACTCAATTGACAAATGCAACTTGCCTAGAACAAATTCTTAAACACGCGAGTTGGACATTTTTACTCGTTTTTGAGTTTTGAGTCTCGGATTTAGCCAATTCTAAGGGATTTTCACGACTTCGACTTGGGTAAGTCTTCTATATCCGAAAGTGATTATATTTCATAAATCCATGTCCATATTCATCAATTATTACAAATTTAGGTGTAAGAAATTAGGATTTTTGTAAAATTTTTCAAAAACAAAAATTTAAGATTTGAAAGCTAATCCGATTTCGGAATTTGATAATTTTGTATGGTTGAACTTGTATCGGAATGAGTGTTCTAATTTTGTGAAAATTTTGTTACGTTCCGAGAGGCGGGTCCTGTGTTGACTTTTGGTTGACTTTTTGAAATATGAAATTTTAAGTCGATGTTATATCATTCAGAATTATTTTTGATGAATTTTAATGAAATTATAAAATTAATTTGGATATATTTGAGATATTCATAGTTTAATTCAAGCAAGAAGGCGATTGCAAAATATAGGCACAACTTCAAAAAGGTAAGTATATTGCATAACCTCATGTAGGGGAAGTTCCTCCTTTGTTGAGTCTTATGTGGAAATTATGTGATTTGAAATCATGTGCGAGGGACTACGGCACGGGATCCTGGGAGATCTTGTGTCGATGTTTCTGAGTATAGAGAGTGTAAACAAAAGAAAAGTACAGAAGGGTGTAATGAGGGCACATGATGCCAAGTGTTATGGTTCAAGTATTTAAACTCATATTGTATGATTATGAGATAAGGTGTCACATGATGACTTATATTCGAAGGTTATCTATTTGAAAAGATTATACTCGAAGGTACTTAGTTTCAATTACCTATTTTGAAATATCACAAGGTGACTTATTGTGATGACCCGATCCTTCATCTTATGAGTTACCACCCTGTTTCCACCATTTTTTGCTTCTTCATGCTTCATTATCCATGTCTTGTATGATCGAGTTTGTTTGGAGAAGTTTTGGTAGGAAATGAGACACTTAGTCTCTTTAAGGAAAGATTAGTTCGGAAAAGTTAATCGGATGTTGACTTATGTGTTAGAGGGCTCGGATGTGATTTTCGATGGTTTGATTAGCTTCGGGGGATGATTTGTGACTTAGGAATATGATCAGAAGTAATTTTGGAGCTCCAGTGTAGAATTAGGCTTGAATTGGCAAAGTTAGTATTTTGGCGATTTCCGGTTGATAGGTGAGATTTTTATCCGAGGGTCGGGAAATAATTCCGAAAGTTGCTGTAGCTTCGTTAGACTATTTGGGATGGGTGTGTAAAATTTCAGGTCATTCGGAGGTGATTTGGTTGGCTTTTTTATCAAATGCGTGTTTCAGAAGTTTTTGAAGAACTTAGGCTTGAATTCGATGACAATTGATGGTTGTAGTGTTGTTTGAGGTGTTTTGATTATTGGAACAGGTTTGAATGATGTTTTAGGATGTGTTGGTGCTTTTGGTTGAGGTCCTGGGTGCCTCGGGGTGGTTTCAGATGGTTAAACGGGACGTTTTGGACTTGGTAATGCAGTAGAAATTGCAGCAGATGTTGCAGAGGATTTTGGTCATTGCGATCGCGTGGGTAGTGTCACGATTGCGTAGAAGGTTTTGGGATGTAGGAAGTTTGTTCATCGCGTTCGCATGCAAATGTTCGCAATCGTGAAGAGTTAGCTTGCAAAGATTCGCGTTCGAGTAAGAGACTCCGCGTTTGCGTAGGATGATCTTGGGGCCCGATGTGTTTTGTTCTTCGCGTTCGCATCTTATGGAACACGTTTGCATAGCATTGGAATGTAAGGCATCGCGTTCACAGGGCCCCTATCACATTTTCATAGGGGTTTCGTGTTTCGCGATCGCGAGCCTTTGGCCACGATCGCATAAAAGAAAAGTCCTGTAGCTGGCACAATGTTTAAAAACATTTCCTCCGCGAGTCTAAGTTATTTTTCCATTATTGTTGAGCATCATGAGAGAATTTTGGGACAAATTGAAGAGGGTTTCGACTGGGATTGATTGGAGGTAAGTCTTATGAACTAAAAACATGATTTAATTATAGAATCAACCTAGAAATTCATGAAAACTTAGCAAAAATGGGAAGAAGTAGGGCTTGAGTTTTGATATTTTAAATTGGGTTTTGATGGGTCATTTGAGTTTGGATTGGAGAGTTCTTGATATGTATAGACTCGTGGCGAGATAAGGAACCTGTTGATGTAAAAAATTTTGAGTTTAGAGAAGTGGTCTTGGGGCTCGGGTTTTTGCCGATTTCGAGATTTTTTTCAATTGTTTTCGATTGGGTATTGTTCCATTGGCATTTGGTAACGTATTTGTTGTGGTTTTGGTCAGATTTGACGTGCGAGGAGGCCAATTTGAGAGGCAAGGTCATAGCGAGCTAGAGTTTTGGCCAGCTTGCGGTGAGTAATAATGTTAAATGAAGTCATGAGGGTTTGAAACCCCGGATTTGCACAACGTAGTGCTATATTGACGTGACTTGCACGCCAGATAGAGAGTGTGAGGTAGAGCACCGTTAGGGATTGTGACTTGCTCCGTCCCGATTGATGAAATTACTATTTAATTGATTGACGCTTACTTGTTATCATTATGAATTGGGCTACTTGCCATGTTTGAGGCCTTGTACTGACCTGTAGAACCCTTAGGGGCTTTTTGACCGATTGTTCCTCTCTTTACTTGTTAAAAATCACATTCTCAGTCATATTTCTATTTTTCTAAAAGATATGAACTGTCATTTTAAATATTAACTCTAAATGAGAGGAACATGAGGGCTGATCTCCCTACTGTATATTATTGTGCCCGAGAGGCTGTGAGTAAAATGACTGAGAGGGGTTGATTACCCAACAGTGAGGATACTATATATGTTATGGATCGGGCTGCATGCTGCAACAATACTTATATGGATTGGGCTGCAAGGCGCATCGATATAGCGCTTGGTTGTAGGAGCCCCTCCTGGAGTTTTCACACCTACAGTGAGCACAGTCGACTATTAATATGGATCGGGCTACACGTCGCAGCGATATATGGATCGGGCTGCATACCGCAAAAATGTACGGATCGGGCTGCACGCTGCAACATTTATTATGATTTATGTTATTATGAGGTTTCATTGAGTTATTTGCTGGATTACTGTATTAGAGGTATTACTACATTGATATAGAACTGCTTTGTGCCTTTCTGTGTTTTCATTCTTTCAGTCATTATTTATATTTATTACTCACTGGGTCAGAGTACTCACATTACTCCCTGCACCGTGTGTGCAGATCCAGGTGTTCCTGAGCTGTAGTACAAGCTTTCCAGTAGTTCAAATTTCACCGGAGTTATCGAGGTAGCTGTATGGCGTCCGCAGACCCGATTTCTCCCTCTATCCTTCTTTACTCTTTCTGTATTTTAGGTTGTTCCTGTATTAGACTTTTGAATTCATATTTTAGAGGCTCTTGACTTGTGACACCAGATCGGTGGGCTATTGTAGAGATTATTATTATGGTTTCCGCACATTTCGTCTTCATTTCAAACTTCTATTCATAACATTTTCGTAATGAAATTCTATTAATCGGCATTGAATTTTTAATAAAAAGGGATTGAGTGTTGAATTGGTCTGGCTTGCCTAGCATTGTGTTGGGCGCCATCACAACCAGGTTTGGGGTCGTGACAAGTTGGTATCAGAGCCCAGGTTACTTGGTCTCGCGAGTCATGAGCCGGTTTAGTAGAGTCTCGTGGATCGGTACGGAGACGTCTGTACTTATCCTTGAGAGGCTGCAGAACCTTAAGGAAAAGCTTCATCTTCTTGGAATTCTTGTCGTGCGCACTTGTTAATCCGAGTACTAAACTTCTCTTTATTCTATTCTTTCACAGATGGTGAGGACTCGCGCTACCAGATGAGGCGGACGACCACCAGTACCACCCACTAAGGCCACCAGAGGCTGTGGATGCGATCGTGGTCGTGGAAGAGGTGGAGCAGCAGGGACAACACCTGTGGATCCTCCAGCTACCACAACTCAGCATCAGGCTCCAGCAACACCAGTTCAGGCACCAGCTGTGCCCACTGTGATTTCGTGTCTTCAGGAGGCCTTGGCACAGATCTTGACAGTTTGCACTGGCCTGGATCAAGTAGTTTTAGCCACCATAGCAACAAGGCCGATTGCAGGGACTTCATATGCCGAAGGAAACTCCAGCTCGGCCGATTGCACCAGCATAGGAGTTCAGGGTTCTAGTTATGCCAGATGATGAGTAGCGGCATCTTGAAAGGTTTGGTAGACTCCAGCCTCCGTCATTCAGTGGTGCTGAGGGCGAGGATGCCCAGGGTTTTCTTGACAAGTGTAAGAGGTTGCTCCGTATAGTAGGGATTCTCGAGTCCAGTGGTGTGACATTCACCACCTTTCAATTTTTAGGGGCTGCCTTCACTTGGTGGGAGGCGTATGAGAGACGTAAACCTGCGGGTGCAGCGCCCTTTAATTGGCATGAGTTCTCCACTCTTTTCTTGGAGAAGTATGTACCGTAGTCCCGCAGAGAGGAGCTGCGCAGGCAATTTGAGTTGTTAAGACAGGGGGATGTGACCATGTCCCAGTATGATATGAGGGTTTCAGAGTTGGCTCGTCATGCCATTTGGATAGTCCCAACTGTTCGTGAGAGGATTGGGAGATTTGTTGATGGCCTTAACTACCATCTCCGCATTCTTATGACCAGAGAGAGATTATTGGGGGCTATATTCGAGGAGGTGGTTGATATAGCTTGAGAGATTGAGACGGTTCACCATCGGGATCGAGAGGAAAGGAAGTCCAAGAGGCCTCGAAGTTCTGACAGTTATAGTGGTGCTCCGTTGAGGGGCCAGTCCCAGCATAGTAGAGGTCGTTCTTTCAGGCCCGCTCAATCGGGCCACCTAGAGCATCGTGGGGCATCTTCAGGTCATGGTTATCATGGGTCTCAGCAGGGTCAGTCATCACTCAGTGCCCTCCCAGCTCAAAGTTCAGCTCGTGCCCTAGCAGCCCAGGGTTCTTCTGTACCAGGTCCTTCTACCGGTCACTCTGATGCGAGGGGTTCCCTTCAGTCCCCTTCCCCAGCACCTGGGAGTTGTTATGAGTGTATGGAGTTTGGGTACATCAGGAGGCAATGCCCTTACTCTGCTGCTAACTTGTCTCAACAGATGGGTTAGCCATCCACTTCTGCTCTAGTCACTTCACCACCCGCCCAAACAGATAGGGGTGGATGTCAGGTAGCCAGAGGTCGCCCCAGAGGGGAAGGTCGATCAGGCGGTGAGTAGGCTCATTTCTATGCTATTCCAAGCAGGACAGATGCCATTGCTTCAGATGCTGTCATTACAGGTATTGTTTCAGTCTCCCACAGAGATGCCTCTATATTATTTGATCCTGGATCCACCTACTCATATGTGTCTTCATATTTTGCTCGTTATTTGGGTGTGCCCCTTGAGTTTCTTGCTTTACCTGTTTATGTATCCACCCAGTGGGTGATACTGTTGTTATGGACCGTATGTACCGGTTGTGTATAATGACTATTGGGGGTCTGGAGACCCGAGTTGATCTATTGCTATTGAGCATGGTGGATTTTGATGTCATTTTAGGCATGGATTGGTTATCTCTATGTCATACTGTTCTAGATTGTCATGCTAAGACAGTCACTTTGGCTATTCCGGGTGTTCCGTAGATAGAGTGGCATGGTATGACAGATTATGTTCCATGTAGAGTGATTTCTTTCTTGAAAGCCCAACATATGGTTGGTAAGGGTTGCCTCTCGTATCTTGCCTTTGTGAGGGATGTTGGAGCTGAGGCTCCCAGTATTGATTCTGTCCCAGTTGTGAGGGACTTCCCCAATGTTTTTCCTGCAGACATGACAGGCATGCCACCGGACAGGGATATTGGCTTTGGTATTAACCTGGTGCCGGGCACTCAGGCCATTTCCATTTCGTCATATCTCATGGCACCAGCAGAATTGAAAGAATTGAAGGAACATCTTCAGGAGCTCCTGGATAAGGGGTTCATTCGGCCTAGTGTGTCACCCTGGGGTGCACCAGTTCTGTTCGTAAAGAAAAAGGATGGTACGATGAGAATGTGCATCAATTATAGGCAATTGAACAAAGTAACAATGAAGAACAAGTATTACCTGCCTCGCATTGATGATTTATTTGACCAGATTCAGGGAGCAAGGGTGTTCTCCAACATTGATCTCCGTTCGAGCTATCACCAGTCAAAGATCATCGATTCAGATATTCTTAGGACTGCTTTCAGGACTAGATATGGTCACTATGAGTTTCTTGTCGTGTCTTTTAGGATGACCAATGCCCCAGCTGCGTTCATGCATCTGATGAACGGTGTATTTTGACCTTATCTGGATTCAGTTGTTAATGTTTTAATAGATGTCATTCTGGTGTACTAGTGTGGCTAGGAGGATCACGCAGAGCATATGCGAGTTGTATTGCAGATATTAATGGAGGAGAAACTTTATTCAAAGTTCTCCAAGTATGAGTTCTGGCTCGGTTCAGTGGCTTTCTTGGGACACGTGGTGTCCAGCGAGGGTATTCAGGTTGACCTGAAGAAGGTAGAGGGGGTTCAGAGTTGGCCTAGACCGTCCTCAGCCATAGATATTCGTAGCTTCCTTGGTTTGGCAGGCTATTACCGCCGATTTGTTCAGGGATTTTCATCCATTGCATCGCCCTTGACCAAGTTGACTTAGAGGGGTGCTCTATTTGTATGGTCGAACGAGTATGAGGAGAGCTTTCAGAAGCTCAAGATAGCCTTGACCACAACTACAGTGTTAGTTTTTCCATCAGCTTCAAGTTCCTATACTGTATATTGTGATGCTTTGAGAGTTGGGATTGGCTCTGTATTGATGTATGAGGGTAGAGTTATTGCTTGTGTTCTCGTCAGTTGAAGCCCTACGAGAAGAACTACCCTGTCTATAATTTGGAGTTAGCTGCTATAGTTCACACGTTGAAGATTTGGAGGCATTACTTTCATGGCGTATCTTGTGAGGTATTCACTGATCATTGCAGTCTTAAGCATTTTTTCAAGCAAAAGGACCTTAATTTGAGGCAGCGGAGGTGGCTAGCGTTGCTTAAGGATTATGATATTACCATTCTGTATCATCCGGGAAAGGCCAATGTAGTGGGCGATGCTTTGAGCCGGAAGGCAGTGAGTATGGGGAGTTTGCATACATTCCAGTTGAGGGGAGGCCATTTACAGTTGATGTTTAGGACTTGGCCAATCTGTTTGTGAGATTAGATATTTTGGAGCCCAGTTGGGTGTTGGCTTGTGTGATTTCTCGGTCTTTTTTATACGATCACATCATAGAGCGCCAATATGATGATCCATATTTTCTTGTCCTTAGGGACATAGTTCAGGATGATGATGCTAGAGACGTGACCATTGGTGATGATGGTGTGTTGAGGATGTAGGGCCAGATTTGCGTGCCCAATATGGATGGTCTTCGGGAGATGATATTGGAGGAGGCCCACAGCTCGCAGTATTCCATTCATCTGGGTGCCGCGAAGATGTATCAAGATCTTAGACATCATTATTGGTGGTGGAGAATGACGAAAGATATTGTGGAGTTTGTAGCTCGGTGTCTCAATTGTCAGCAGGTGAATTATGAGCATCAGAGACCAGGTGGCTTGCATCAACAAATGGTTATTCCAGAGTGGAAGTGGAAGAGGATCACTATAGATTTTGTTACCAGACTCCCATGGACTTTGAAGAAATTCGATGCTATTTGGGTGATTGTAGATAGGCTAACCAAGTTCGCGCACTTCATTCCTGTTGGTAATACTTATTCTTCAGAGTGGCTAGCAGAGTTATATATTCGGGAGATTGTTCGGTTGCAAGGTGCCCCGGTTTCTATCATATCAGATCGGGGCACTCAGTTTACTTCCCAGTTTTGGAAGTCAATTCAACGAGAGTTGGCCACGCAGGTGAATTTGAGCACAACTTTTCACCCTCAGATTGATGGGCAGTCCGAGCGCACCATTCAGATATTGGAGGATATGTTGCGTGCCTGTGTTATTGATTTTGAAAGTCATGGGATCAGTTTCTATTGCTTGTAGAGTTTGCGTACAACAACAACTATCAATCCAGCATTCAGATGGCACCATATAAAGCTTTGTATAGGAGACGATGTAGATCTTCAGTTGGTTGGTTCGAGCCAAATGAGGCTAGGCTACTGGGGATAGATTTAGTTCAGAATGCCTTGGATAAAGTGAAGGTAATTAAGGAGAGACTTCGTACGGCACAGTTGAAGCAGAAGAGCTATGTGGATCAAAAAGTTCGAGATGTATCCTACATGTTTGGTGAGAAGGTCCTGTTGAAGGTTTCATCCATGGAGGGCGTTATGTGATTCGAAAAGAAAGGAAAGTTGAGTCCGCAATTGATTGGGCCTTTTAAGATACTTAGGAGGATTGGGGAGGTGGCTTATGAGAATACATTGCCACCAAACTTGTCGAGTGTGAATCCAGTTTTCCATGTTTCGATGCTTTGACAGTATATTGAGAACCGTCCTATGTTCTGGTTTTCAGCACGGTTTAGTTGGAAGGTGACTTGACCTATGATTTAGAGCCATCAACTGTTTTGGAGCATTAGGTTAGAAAGTTGAGATCAAAGGATGTAGCTTCAGTAAAGGTGCATTGGAGAGGTCGGCTCATGGAGGAGGCTACCTGGGAGACCGAGCGGGAGATGCGCAGCAGATATCCCCACATGTTTGAGTCTTCAGGTATGTTTCTTGACTCGCTCGAGGACGAGCGTTTGTTTTAGTTAGGAGGATGTGACGACCCGACCCGTCGTCTCATGAGTTACCACCCCGTTTCCCCTATTTTCTCCTTCTTCATGGTTCATTATCCGTGTCTTGTGTGATCGAGTTAGTTTGGAGAAATTTTGGTAGGAAATGAGACACTTAGTCTCTTTAAGGAAATCTTTGTTGGTATCAAAGCTCTAGGTTAATAGTTTGTACGAGTCACGAACGGTTTTAGTATAGTATTGTATATCGGTACGGAGACGTCTGTACTTATCTTCGAGAGGCTATAGAGCTAGTAGGAAAATTTTCACTTCTCTCATTCCTTATCTTGCGGGCATTTATTCAGCTAGAAGCATATATCATATTTTCTTTTACATCCACTAGTGTATGAAATTGTGCACTCGGTATTAACTATGTGCCAATGGTTCGTGATACTATAGAGGAGTTATAAGGTAGCCAGGATTGCTAAACCATTGTTACCGCGTGTCATCCATATCGATAATGCTAATTTATTGAAAGATCATTTAGTTGTGTACATAGGGTGCAACAGGTTCTGATATCTGGTTGATAAGTACGATCTTAAGAAGGCTTAATTAGTTGCCTAATCATCACAATCGGGGCATGGTCACGATGTTAATGTAGATCTAAAGATAGTTGGTGGTATTATAGACAATGTGGTTTGTACGGGATTTCTATTTAGCGAAGGGTACATATTAGCAAGACAAGACACTGGAGGAAGATAGTTTAACTGTCATGAGGATGACATGCGCCAAATAAATGGCTTGAGGTTTCTTATAATGGTGTTATACGAGCGATAAAATTTAGTATTGTGGATTATCAGAATGCGTCTAATGGCTTCACGCCAAGTGAAGGAATTCCACTATCAACGATCAAATTATGGGGTCATGTGTTATATCAGTTTTGGCCCGAGATGTATTTATGTGGTATTCAAAGGTTGAAACATGTATATGATTAAGAGCTAAGATTTGTATGGGATGATGCTTGGACATTCGATATTCAATTGTCCATAATAATTCTACATTTTAGTATCAACATAGACATGGAAACAATTTTAGAATACTTGTAGTGCTCCAGTTAACCAGCGCACTCTCATGGGACAGTCATATTTTAATGGACCACTGGCATAGGATTCCTTCAATGGTTATTATAGTTATTCGGCACAGACTCAATATGAGTAGTTGAACTGCATATGGGTTGTTATGAATGTGGTGATACTAGGAAGACTGTGAGAAATTATCCCAGACTTGGGAGAAATCTATTTTATCAAAATACTCTCTCTTCACACGCCATTATAGTTACTAATATATATACACTACAAGTTAGAGATGGAGGATGAGCGGGTATATGGCACCAAGAGGTGGAGGCCCGACCCATTGATATAATAACTATGGTATGGCTGAGGCCACTACAACAGATCGTGTCATTACACGTACGATTCCAATTGTTATAAAAAGGATATTTTTCCTTAATTTGATTTGGTTTTTGAAAATTGAGGCGAGTCCTCCTATTATGCTTCGCTTATGGGTTTGCTCGTAATTTTGTAACACACTTTTATGTTTATCCATATTGTGAGATTTAATGATGTTAGCCCATGTATATCATTTTATTCTGTACGCTATTGAGGGCTATAAGTCCAAAAATGACTTTCTATTACTCAGTATAGTGAATTTGATGTGATTCCAGATTAATTGATTTCAAATTTTATGAATTGTATTCCCTATCGGTATGGGGGTTCATTCTGTGTTGTGATGTTTATCGAAATTTATGAGAAGAAAGAAAAGAAATGGAAATAATTCAGTTGGCACAATGTGCAATTACTTGTGATGCAAAGTTGAAGACGAGATCCTCAAAATTTTTATATGATGTAAAATATTTAAACCGAGCTACAAGTTATGGTTGATGTTATATAAGGACGAGGTCCTTGTGGTGAAAGAAGAAGAAAAATTATGTGTTTAAATGCTCACTTTGTGAAATTAAAATTTGTGCTATAGCACTTGTAGGGAGTCATGCCTATTAGGCTTATTTGAAAATTCTTGTATGAATATTTATGTGCATAATTTGCCAAATTTATTGTAATTATTGAGTTTTAGCCGTCGAGATGAGAGACCATGTGGCGTTAAATTGTTACTCGTTAATTTGGGTAAGTAATTAGAAGATCTTCACGCCTCGTTTTTAGTAAACTGGAGGTTTAAAACAAGATTTTGTTAACATGAGGTTAATTGGCGATGTTGTAATCTATTATGAACAACTATAATTTGCCAAATTTATTGTAATTATTGAGTTTTAGCCGTCGAGATGAGAGCCCATGTGGCGTTAAATTGTGACTCGTTAATTTGGGTAAGAAATTAGGAGATCTTCATGCCACATTTTTAGTAAACTGGAGGTTTAGAACGCGATTTTGTTAACATGAGGTTAATTGGCGATGTTGTAATCTATTATGAACAACTATAAAGACCAGAGATATGGTTATGGTCATATATAGGATGCGTTTTATGTCAAGATATCATTGTGATAATGCCATGATTGAAATGCAGAAATTAGTGTTATTGATATATACTTTGTGGTTCTTTATTGGTTGTGGACACGTTTTTAAGAGTTGTTTTGGTGTTACTCTGACAGGTGGATAGGCCCAATTATAGGGGAGACTCTGCCAAAATTTCTGAAAAATTGGGATATTGAGATGTGCAAAGAAAGTGATAAGTTACATTATGTGTTTGAGGACGGAATCTACTTCTCATTTGAGGACGAATGACCATAAGTGGAGGAGAATGTAACACCCCGTATTTTATAGGTGCGTAGGCATGAGTTGCTATAGCCAGTCCAGACTAATATCGTGTGTTGACATGAAAATCGGACCTTTCTGGAAATGATTAGTGGTAGAGAATATGATGACCCAAAATATCATCTTTAAAGTAAATAATCATCTCAGTATTTTAAAACCTTGAAAATCACTATAAATAATTCCTCGACTTGAGTGAGCATTCCGTATAATTTTTCGAAAGATTTTTATGTGAAATATGGATTAAAATATGAATTAGAGCTTTAAAACTCAACTAAGTAGACTTCGGTCAATATTTTGAGCAAACGAACCCGAATCCATGTTTTCACCATTCAGGTAGTTTTGTATCGTGATTTGGGACTTGGTCATATGCCTGAAATCAAATTTGAAGGTCCCCAGCTCAAATTATTGCCATTTAAAAAAATCTAGAAATCAAAGGCTAAAGATTTCTTAAGTTTGAACGGAGATTGGACTTTTGTGAAAACGACCCCGGAATGGAATTTTGTTGATTACAATAGCTTCGTATGGTAATTTCGGACATAGGCGCATGTTCGGATTTGGATTTGGAAGTCCGTAGCACAATTCGACGCATTTTGGTAAAAGTTGAAAAATAGAAGGTTTTTGTAAAGTTTGACGGAGGATTGACCTTTTGATATCGCGGTCAGAAACAGGTTCTAAAAATTGAAAAAACTCCATTATGTCGTTTATGATCGTGTGAAAAATTAATTCATCCCGGATTGATTTGATACGTTTCGGCGCAAAATAAAGAAGTTGGAAGATTTGAAAACTCATAATTCAATTTGATGCTGATTCATAATTCCGGCGTTGTTTGACGAGGTTTGAAGCCTAGATTAAGTTGCTATTGGATTTTTTAACATTTTGGTATAATTCTTTAAGGTCCCGAGGGCATCGGGTAGATTTCGGAAGGTTAACAGAATGGATTTCAGACAAATAAAAAAGGGGTTGCTGGAATTTTCTGCTGCAGAAGCTGTATCTGGACAGCAACTGTGCAACCGTGGAGCCTACGCTGGAAGCTTATATCATAGTCCATAATGAATCAAAAGATTTATAAAAAATTAAAGTTTTATACCTTGCAATCTAGTTTTCAGAAATTTAAACCGTTTATCATTTGGGCATTTGTACAGAAAGTTATGATCGATTGAATAAGGGCTGGTAAAGTTATTTTGAAATATCCTAGATATTTCTGATGCGAGGAGGGGCTATGAATCTTAAAATATGTAAAACATGAAATTAGTAGCCCTTGTATTCTAGTTTCCATAAAGATAACATGTTCATCATTTGGATATGTTTACCGAAAGTTACGTTCGATTTACCGAAGGCTGGTAATGCTATTTTTTTTACTGGGACAAAGGCTAAATCGCATGTGTCAAATGCAGTTTAAGTTTCAATTGACAAATGCAACTTGCCTGGAACAAATTCTTAAACATGATACTTGGCCATTTTTACTCATTTTTGAGGCTTGAGTCTCGAATTTAGGCAATTATTCATCAATTATTCTGGATTTAGGTGTAAGAAATTGGGATTTTTGTAAAATTTTTCAAACATGAAAATTTAAGATTTGAAAGTCAATCTGATGTCAGAATTTGATAATTTTTGTATGATTGAACTCGTATCGGAACGAGTGTTTGAATTTTGTGAAAATTTTGTTGTGTTCCGAGAGGCAGGTCCCGTGTTGACTTTTGGTTGACTTTCTGAATGTGAAATTATAAGTCAATGTTGTATTATCCGAAATTATTTTTGATGAATTTTAATAAAGTTATACAATTAATTTGGATAGATTTGAGATGTACGGAGGTTAATTCAAGAAAGAAGGCGATTGTGAAATATAGGCATAACTTTAAAAAGGTAAGTATCTTGCCTAACCTTGTGTAGGGGAAGTTGCCCTTAGGCGTTGAGTCTTATGTGGAACTTGTGTGATTTGAAACCATGTTCGTGAGGTGACGAGTACGTACTTGATTTATATGTACAAATTATATTGGTTAAAATTTGTGGACATCCTTCTATATTAAATTGGAAAATCTTATGGGACTTACTAAATCTCTTATATGTCATGCTTCATTCCTTATTTGCTGATGTTGTTTTGATATGATAATTTGGAGTGATTGCTACTCGACTTTTATGTGAACCCTGTGTTTGTTTGAGTTTCCATTTTTTTTATAGAAAATACTTTTATTCTTAATTTTATTTTGTCTACAGATAATTTAAATGAGAAATTGTTTTAATAAGGTGAATAAATATATTTATTTCATGAAGTTGTGATATTTGAGCATTTGTAGTGTAATTTGTGAATGATGTGATAATTGTGCACTTGTAGCGCCCATGTACTGGATTCTTTCCTTGAGATTCTTGTGTTTTAACTTTTGGGACTACGGATCAACATTACGAGAGATCCCCCTGCATATTTATATTTGGGACTACGGGAATGCACCTGTGATGAGGGCACATGATACCAAGTATTTGGGTTCAAGTATTGAGACCCGTATTGTATGATTATGAGATGAGGTGTCACAGGATGACTTATATTCGATGGTTATCTATTTGAAAAGAATATACTCGAAGGTACATATTTTCAATTGACTATTTTGAAATGTCACCGGGTGGCTTATATTCGAAAAATATTTATTTGGAAGAATTATATACGGAAGATACTTGTTGAAAGAATTATATCTGAAGAGATTTATTTGGAAGAATTATATTTCAAAGATAATTATTCGAAGGAAGTACATTCAAAATATATTTATTTGAAAGGATTATATTCTAAGGATGATTATTTGAAAAACTTATGGGTGAAATATTTACATTTGAATTTCTTGGTTAATTGGTTGTACTTGTATTCATTAGTTGTGGAACAATATTTATAGTGTTCTTGTTGCCTTGTTTTTTATATCACTGGTTGATTTTTGTTGCTATTGCTACTAGCTGTTTTCCAATACTATTGTATACTGCTATATTGCACAGGTTATTTGACTAGTGCCAATCTTGGAAAGTTGTTATAACTATTTCTGTTGTTGGTTTCAACACTTTTTTCTATTTAAAAAAAAGTCTTGAATCGTGATTAAAATTGGCTTACTTAGTCTTAGAGACTAAGTGCCATCACAACGACTGTGGTAGGATTCTGGGTCGTGACAACCATGGGTGCATTTCATGTAGTCATGTTTTAAATAGCGTTGAATTCCCCATAGATAATTAAAAGCAGTTATAAAAGCTAAAAATGCACAATAGGTTAAAATATGTAGTAAATAAGATAATAGGCCAATTTTAACAGATTAAGTGATTGTACTAGAACCACGTAACCCGGGAATGCCTTACACCTTCTCCCGGGTTAATATAATTCCTTATCTAGAAGTTCTGATTTTGCAGATTTTTAAATAAAGTCGAAATTTTCTCGATTTGTGATTTTAAAATAAATTGGTGACTTGGGATATAAAATAAACTATTCCAAGTAGAGACTGTGATAAATTAAATTAAGCTCATTTGATTCATATCATTTTAATTGGAAAAACTCCTATATACCCTCGGGTGGTAAAATGGAGGTGTGATAGCTCTGTCAACTCGGATAGGAATAAAAAACCTAGAACTTTTGATTTAGGTTTCAAGAATTCGAGCTTAGAATAGCTGCTATACTTGGCTTTATTTATTACCTGATTTTTACATGTTTGATACTAATGTGCTAATTGCCGCTTTTTACCGGTTTGATATTGTTTGAACCGTACATAAATTACTACGAAACCCTCCTCTATCAGAGTCTTCTAAATCATCTGGGAAGTGTGCACTTCGTGTAACTTTTTTTTCTGTTAGATTCATATCCCAATTGTAGAACGAGGATCGGACAAGTTGTAAAGCCGGTGAAGCTTCTGTATTACCAGTATGCTGCCCCCCGCCTCGGTTCGAGCTATCTGCTCGGGTAAGCCTGGTCTAAAATAATACACCCCAGCTTTTAAACCTAGCATAACATAGCCTCATGATGGATCCCTAGTAGGAACGCTTGTTTGCACCACGTGTATTTGACTTTGGGGACTCAACAAAGGGGTTGGGTCCGTCTAGAATAGGTGTATCCGAAATCAAAAGACCATCCTGATGCATTTTACTTGCTACTTGTACATTTATTTGCTTAGGATTGCATATTGAACGACTTCTAGAATAAGGGAGAAAATATTGAAAAAAATCAAATTGAGGTATGACAGAGCATAATTGCCCGTCCTTAGAAACTCTGGTGCCAAAAGAAAAAATATACCGAAACTCTGCCAAAATTTTTTAAAAAAAAAGGAAAGAGAAATTTGTTTAAAAAATGATGATATTTGGTGTTGTTTTCTATTGTTTCCAAACTACCCTAACTACGCAAGTTTGATTCTCATAGGGTCCAACTCTATTTTTGCAGAAACCCAAAAATACGAAATGTTGTTATTGTGTCATAAATAATATTAGGTGATGTTGTTCTTGTCTAAGTAGGCAAAATGTCACCAAAAGGACGCCGAAATGCTGTTTTTGCAAGAATAGCCACCTAGGGTCCTTTTTAAAATTATGGTCGATCAGCAACACAACCCTAAAATCTTCTTTCCCGAGGTCCTGAAAGGTCGTATCTGCAAAATGTGTTTTTTTAAATTGCAATTTTGAAAAATCGATAATTTTCTCTTAAGTCAAAATAAATAGTGATCCTTTTAACCAATCACTTTAAATAAATATGCAGGATGAGCACTATTGAAAATGAACCCGTCACAGTCTTCGAGGAAACCCGTTAGAACTTCATATATGGTGGAATGATTTAGGGAAAGTCAGCAGAGAGACTCTGATAAAAACTTTGGGCTGTCTCATTGGTCTTTTGAAGGTTAAGCCGAGGCTAGATATAATTGAGGCTTTGATACCTTTTTGGGAACCGAAGCATAATGTGTTCCATTTTTTTGATTTTGAGCTAACCCCTACACTTGAGGAAATTGCGGGCTATACTAGTCTTAGTGGGAATCTTAAAAATCGATACCTAGTGACACCTTGAGCAATGGCTCCTCATAAGTTCCTGAACCTTCTAAATATCAGTCAGGAAGTTAAAGATGGAAATTTGGCTGAGGGATTTTGCACATTCTATTTCTTGTACAGATGTTACGGGAATCCCCACGGTTTTGAGACCCCAGATACTGGCCTAACTCATTCAAGGAACAAAAGTAAATGAGAAGCACGTCGAGGACTGGCTTTTATTGTGGTATTCCTGGGTATCTTAATACGCCAAAGAAAGGACATAAATATAGAAATGGGGCTCGTGGGAATAGCCGACTTCATGACTAAAAAGGCTAATGACACCATTGTACCAATGATCCTGGTAGAGATCTATCGAGCTCTAACCGTTTGTCGAGCGGGTGGAAAATTCTTTGAGGGATGTAACATGCTTCTACAGCTTTGGATGGAAGAATACCTTTGCTATCGTCCGGTATACATGGAATTTGTTATGACCGATCTTAATTGCATCGAAGAACATGAAAACTGGGTGATGGGTCACGAGTTTCCGGAAGGTACAGAGGCGTATCGCGTCTCCTTTTTCTCGCGAAATCAGGTTTATGACATTTAGGAGGACAACTCATTCCTTTTGGGAATTGGGTTTGATTTAAAGAGTCGCTACCCAATGATTAGGGTACATTAGGACACCAAGGAGGTTTGATTTGAGTAACCAGAGATTGGGTAAGGGCTTGAAATTATTCTAAGGGAAAGATGTTAGGCACCCCTCAGAATTCACTAATGTGGTTCCCGGCCAGACTATTATTATGAATTAAGATTCAAATAATACGTAGACAAATAAATCTTCAAATAAGAGGGGATTTTCACATTATAGTTCACAAATAAACAAAGTTAGAAAGGTCTAAAAAGAGCTGTTTTATTTTTATTAAAAAAAGAAAGAGTTCAAAATTCTTTTAAAAGAGATAAGTAATAAGGGAAAGAGGGTCCTAGGTTTATTAACAATATGGATCACCCCACATAATGCCCGGTAATCACTCCTTAATGAGGGGTTGCGCGTGTCATTATCGCGTGGTCATCATATCCATATCTACCCTTCCCACCCCGTTAAGGTATTAAAGCGCAGAAGGGTATCGTTTACTTATTGCATGCTATTACCGTCCCAATCCTATTAGTCTTGGAGGCATTTCGGAGTACTAATCCTAAAAGGGAGGGATATTAGGCTTATTTTTAGTTTTCAAAGGTAAAACTCTAAGGTGACATACAAACCACGTATTGCAAGTTGGGGAAAGCACATAACAAACAAATGCTCAGATATACCCCTTTTTAACAAAGAAACACGTAATTAGCATGACTTACACATATTGGTTAGGTCTGATTAAGTACTAATCATGAAAGAGTTTAAATATTGAGGCAGACTGATTTATTACATAATTCAGATAAGTAGCCCAAATCAGACCTGCCTGCTAGTTGTACTATTAACAGAAGCTGATTTAATTTATAATTTTACCCTAAGGCTTCCCTAAGTTTTGGACAAGGATCTTATAGGAATGGTATCTATTGAATTAAGAAAGAAGTGAAATAACAAGGCTTAAAGCAAACTGGACACGTACTGGTTTAAAAAGGTAGTCAGGTTAAAAGAAAGGCCAGTTTTTAACGAAGATTACGAGTTCTACAACTAATAACACCGTTGTTACTGATTTTTTGGCTCCATATGTGAATGCGGCAGCTCAGATTCGATTAGGAGTTCTTATAGGCATGCTTTCTATGTGTAGTTGATTTTGAATGTGGTATAAAATGCAGGAAACTTGTTTTAAGACTTATGAACATGATATCTAGGTGTTGAATTTGTTTAAGGCCTATGAACATGGAATTACTTTAAAACCTATGAGCAATATTTCTAAATGCAAAAATTATTTGAAAACCTATGAACATGGAATTGCTTTAAAACCTATGAGAATGATGCTTCCGAACCATGATGCCTTTAAATAATAATATGCAAAAGAGGAAAGGGATCTTCAGGCCATGACACGGTGTTCTAAGGCTATGTAAATGGTGCCTCCGAACAATGATGCCAATAGATAATTTGGCGATCTTTCAGCCCATGAAATGCGGTATTTAGCAATATTTAAGCCCATGGAAGCGTAAATAAAGTGGCGATATTTCAGCCATGCGAGCGTAAATAAAGTGGTAATTTTTCAGCCATGCAAGCGTAAATAAAGTGGTGATTTTTCAGCCATGCAAGCATAAATAAAGTAGCAATTTTTCAGCCGTGCAAGTGTAAATAAAGTGTCGATCTTTCAGCCATGCAAGTGTAAATAAAGTGATAATTCTTTTAGCCATGCAAGCGCGGATGGAGACAGTGTTTAGTCTCGAAAGGTAAAATGTAGCCTTATACAATGCAGAAAATACGGATGGAGACAGTATTTAGTCTTGGAAGGCAGAATGGTAGCCTTGCGCAATGCAGAAAATGCAGATGGAGATAATGTTTAGTCACGGAAGGCAGAACGGTAGCCTTATGCAATGCAGAAAATGCATATGGAGACAATGTTTAGTCTCGGAAGGCAAAATGGTAGCCTTATGCAATGCAGAAAATGCAAATGGAAACAATGTTTAGTCTCGGTAGGCATAACGGTATCCTTATGCAATGCAGAAATAAAAATGAAGGGGCAAACAGTAGCATGGATTTCTTAGCTGATAAAAAGTTACGATGTCGGGATCGTTGGGGATATTGTGATATAGGGGATATCATTGGCGTGCTTGGCTAGCCATTCAGTAAGTGCAATAATCCTTAGAGTTGAATTCATGAATCAATGTTTGTCGTGTGGGTGTGTAGTATGTCATATGCTTTCGTAATCCAAATGTATGCATCTAAAGAAAAATTGTGAGTTTTATAGAGGGGAGGCTAGTCTTTATCCCTGACGACCTTGCTTGACGTGTTCGGCTTTGATCTGGTGATACGGTATGTATTGTTGAGGTACCGTAGCTGAATAAAGTGATTTCGATAATAAACACACATTCGTTTGTACAATTATGACATAAGTATATATTTAGGAAATAGTTTTGTAGATGAACTGCTGAATGTGACGTGGCCCAAAACATTGCAGCCTCTATTGTTACGGAATTTTGTGGGCCCCCTCAAAATTCTACCCAGTTAAAGGGTCGATGCTTTTGACGGCTTCTTGCGATGACTGGCTGAAATTACTTCGGAATTTTGAGGGTCCTCAAAATTTTTCCCCAGTTTCCAATTGCATGGGGAAATGAAAATTTTATTGAATTGTGACCGAACCCATAAGGCTGCCTACCTATCCATTCTTAAACGGGAATCAGGTTAGACGTAGTTCAATTATATCATATAGGAAAGCATACGATTACACATAGTAGCGCTTGAATGCTTCTAAATTGATTGGTTTTGGCCAAACATCCCCGTCTATTTCTGCAGGTACGGTGGCTCCTCCTGTCAGAACTCGCTGAACCCTGTATGGACCTTGATAGTTGGGAGAGAATTTCCCTTTGGCTTCATATTCATGTGGGAATATTTTCTTTAACACCAGCTACCCCGGTGTAAACTGTCTCGGCTTGACTCTCTTGTTGAAGGCTCTAGACATTCTGTTCTGATAAAGGTAACCATGGCAAACTGGATTTAGTCTCTTTCCATCTATAAGGGCTAATTACTTGTAACAACTCTTCACCCATTCTGTGTTATCGAGCTCAGCTTCTAGTATGATCCTAAAGGAAGGAATTTCTACTTCGACGGGAATGACGGCTTCTGTACCATAAACTAGCATATAGGGAGTTGCCCCAGTTGATGTGCGGATAGTGGTGCGACACTCAAATAGAGCAAATCATAGATTTTTGTGCCATTGCTTATGCTTTTCAATCATTTTCCTTAATATCTTCTTGATGTTCTTGTTTGGCGGCTTCTACGGCTCCTTTCATCTGAGGCCTGTAAGCTGCAGAATTCTTGTATTTGATCTTGAAGGTTTCACACATAGCTTTCATTAAGTCACTTTTGAGGTTGGAGCCATTATCAGTAATGATTGACTCCGAAAACTCGAATCGACAAACAATGCGGTCGCGGACAAAGTCTTCCATGACTTTCTTTGTCGCTGTTCTGTAAGATGCTTTCTCAACCCACTTGGGGAAGTAGTCAATTGCCACTATGATGAATCTGTGTCGTTGGAAGCAGCCGGCTCGATTGGTCCAATAACATCCATTCCCCAGGCGGCGAAAGGCCATGGTGAGCTGGTTGTATTAAGCTCATTGGGAGGTACCTATATCATGTCTGTATGTATTTGACAGCGGTGATATTTCCAGACGTAATGGATGCAATCTGTCTCCATAGTCATCCTAAAGTAACCGGCCTGGAGTATCTTCTTGGCTAAGACAAAACTATTCATATGTGGACCATAGGTCCCAGCATGGATTTCTTATAGCAGCTTGGATGCTTCCTTAGCGTCGACACACCTGAGTAGTCCCAAATTTGGAGTCCTCCAATGAATGATACCTCCACTGTGAAAGAAGTTGTTGGATAACCTACGAAGTGTGCGCTTATGCAGAGGATTTGCAAGCCCTGGGTATTCTTTTTTTTGCTAAATATTCCTTGATATCATACAACCAAGGCTTTCCGTTCGCCTCTTCTTCAATGTGGGCACAATAAGCTGGCTGATCATGGATCTTTACTGGAATGGGATCATGAATGACAGGGTAGCCAATGGATCGTCAAATTCATTCTTGATTCTGGGGACATGTCAGAATTCTGTCTTTGTAAAACTCCTTCTCAGATCCTGCACGTGATGCAGATACATAAGTATCTTAGAGTTTTTGGTTGCCCATTCTTCTTGGACCTGATGTATGAGTAGGTCTGAATCCCCGATTACTACCAGCTCTTAAATGTTCATGTAATAGCCATCTTGAGCTATAAGATGCATGCTTCGTACTCGGCCATATTGTTGGTGCACGGGAACCTGAGTTTGGCAGACAGTGGATAATGCTGACCAATTTCTGATACTAAGGCTACTCCTATGCCATCTCATTTGAAATTTATTGTTCCATTGAAAAACATTCTCCACCTATCATAGGATTCTTCAATGTCTTCTCCTATGATTGATACCTTTTAATTATGAAAATACATCGATAGGGGTTCATATGCTCCATCCACGGGGTTTTCGGCAAGATGATCTACTAGTGCCTGTCCCTCGATTGCTTTCTGAGTTATGTAGACAAAGTCAAATTCACTCAACAAGATTTTCAACTTGGCTAGATTGATAGTGGGCATGGGCTTCTGAATGATGTACTTTAGAGGATCCGTCCTTGATATGAGGTGTGTAGTATAGGCACAGAAGTAGTGCCTCAACTTCTGGGCTACCCAAGTGAAAGCACAAACATGTGCACTCTAACAGAGAATATCGGTCCTCATACGGAGTGAATTTCTTGCTGAGATGGTAAATTGCATGCTCTTTCCTCCCCGTTTCATCATGCAACCCTAAAAGGCAGCCGAAAGCTCCATCTAATACAACAAAGGTTTACCTAGCTCAGGCGAGACTAAAACCGGTGGTATGGATAGGTATTCCTTAATTCTGTCAAAAGCTTCTTGGCATTCATCGGTCCACTAGGTGGCGGCATTCTTCTTCAACATCTTGAAGATCAGTTCATAGATGACTGTAGATTGTGCTATGAACCGACTGATGTAGTTGAGTCTCCCTAAGAAACTTATCACGTCCTTCTTGTTCTTTGGTAGCGGAAGTTCGTGAATAGCCTTGAACTTTCATGGATCCAGTTCTATTCCCCGGCGACTCACAATACACCCAAGCAATTTCCCGACAGGAACCCCAAATGCACATTTTTTGGGATTCAATTTTAGGTTGTATCTCCGCAATTTTTTGAAGAACTTTCTCAAGTCTTCCATGTGACCGGTGGCCTTTTTGACTTAATGATGACATCGTTGACATAACCTCGATCTCCTTGTGTATCATATCATGAAAAATGGTGGTTGTAGACCTTATGTAGGTGGCCCCTGCATTGTTTAAACCAAACGGCATCATCTTGTAGCAGTACATTCCCCATGGTATAATGAAAGCCATTTTCTCAACATTTTCTTCATCCATCCAGATCTGATGATAACCAGTGAATCAATCCACAAATGATTGCAATTTATTCTTGGCGCAATTGTCGATCAGGATATGTATGTTTGGTAAGGTGAAATTGTCTTTTGGACTAGCTCGGTTGAGATCTCGGTAGTCGACGCAGACTCTAACCTTTCCATCTTTCTTTGGAACTGGCACAATGTTAGCTAACCATGTTGGGTATTCCACTACCCTAAGAACTTTGGCTTTGACCTGCTTGGTGACTTCTTCTTTGATTTTCAAACTTATATCTGGCTTGAACTTTTTGAGCTTCTATTTTATCGGCGGACATGTTGGATCAGCTGGCAGTTTTTGTGCCACAATAGATGTACTCAGACCAGTCATGTCATCGTATGACCAGGCGAAAATGTCCTCATATTCTCTTAGAAACTCAGTGTATTCCTTTTTTTCTGATGACGATAAGTTAACGCTGATTTGTGTTTCTTTGACATTCTTTTCATCTCCCAGATTAACAATCTCAGTCTCGTCCAAGTTGGACTTTGGACTATTTTCAAAATTCTCGACTTCCTTAATAATCTCTTTCGATATGTCCCCTTCCTCTAAGTTTATGTCTGTTTATTGCATTGTCTCATTACATGTCACAGTCATTGGTTCATTAAGACAAGTAATAGTAAGGTTGTATAAGTAATGTAATGAGGAAAAATAATAAGAGATTGATTTATAAGGAAAATCGAAATGCTTTAATAAATTTCATAACTTTTTTAAACATTGAAGATCTTATTGCGAAATTTAAAATGCGAAAGGAAAGTCAACTAGTAAAAATAAAAGATAGTGCATGATGCTTGTCTAGCCTTGCTACCTCGAAGCTCGCCAGGCTCTGGTGGTTCTGATGGTGCAGTTATTGAGGCATGCTCCTCTGCTTACTGCCTGTATGGAAGGGCCTTCCTCCCCCTCCTCCTCAAAAATGACACAACAGCCCATATTATCGTCTTCTAGGAACAAATTCATCACTGCTGTTAGTGCTTCCTCTTCTTCTGACCCATAGATAACCTCGGCCGGTTGGAAAGTCTGTTCCAAGCGTAGTAATGGCTACTCTAATAGATGGTAAGGGTCGCGCCATGATCGCGACCAGTGGTTGAGTTCCTCCCAAGTATACTCGTATCCCAATCTGAAGGTGGTGCCATGTTTCTTGAGTTTGATAGGCTAAGTTATTCCTTGGAGGTTATTGCCAAACCCCTTGCCAGGTTCATATCCGATCTAGTTCAATATTCTTTCAATTTGGTTGTCCCACCATTTGTCATTATCAACGGCATTGAGCCGCTCGATGTGGCGATAAGTCTCTGTGCCTTTCTTTCTTCTACCTCCTATTGCTGGGATGGTCTGGCGACTGTATAAGGGACTACTACTGTCGCTGTGAGTGATCACCTCTTAGTGATTCCACTCAAACTTCACTGCCTGGTGTAGTGTTGATGCCATAACCCAATCGTCATAAATCCATGGTCGTCCTAACAACACATAGTAAGATGCCCACACGTCTATTACTTGAAAGTCAACGCCAAACCAAGTAGGCTCCATTTGCAAACACAGGCTAATTTCCCCAATTGTGGACTTTTGGGAACCGTCAAAAGCTTTGACGTTGATAGCCTCGTCCTTGATCTGATGCAGCCCCTTTCCGAATGTCCTGAGTGTTACAATGGACAAATGTTGAGACTGGACCTCCATCAATCAAGATTCGAGTGATAAAGTAATTTTTGCATTGCACAGTGATGTGCAATGCCTTGTTGTGACTAAACCCTTCTGGTGGCAGCTCATCTTCATGAAAACTGATCTTGTGGCTTTCCAATACCTGGCCTACCATGTTAGCCATCCCCCCGCCGGTGATGTTACTCGGTACATAAGTCTCAGTCAGCATCCTTAACAGGGCATTTTTGTGCGTATCGAAGTTCTGTAACAGTGCAAGGATAGAAATTTATGCCGGTGTTTTGTTCAGCTAATCAATGAGTGAGTATTTTTTGGCTTGTATCTTTCTCCAGAGATCATTCGGCCCAGTTTCAGTGATGGTTGGCCGACTAGAGGCCTTCTTGCTTGACTCAGCCAAATGTTCCGTAGTATAAACCCTACTAGTTCTCGCCATACCCTGTGCCGCAACAGTTTCCCCTAACATAACTTTGCCTTTCCTTCTTACCTCGGTTGTGTATTCCCATGGTATAGCCTTTGTATGGAATGGTGTTATGGCTGACATTGCCACTGGGATTGGTATGGCTATCTTTACTCCGAACGGAGCCTGCACCTTGGGCGGTAAATCTGTAGCTTCGAATGGTATAGGTGCCTTTGCTGGAGACACAAATTCATCCTCAATTGGTATTGTTGTCTATGCATATGATGATTGTCACGACCCCAGTTCACCCTCCATGAACGTGTCATGATGGAACCTAGTCCCTATGACTAGGTAAGCCTAACAATGCGGAAGATAAACCAGAATTTGCAGAAGAAATTAAATAAAACTAAACTGAAAAAAAAAATAAACAGGGTTCAAGGTGCCGCTTGGCACATACCACAACAATCCTTCAAAAAAAGCTAACAAAAACTTCCCAAAACCCGGAAACTTACAAATCACAAGCTAAGGGGATACATAAGAGGCTCTGACTCAAGAATATCTATACAAAGGAGAAAATACTTGAAGTACTATAATTATTACAGAAAAAAAAGCTGGAAAGTTACTCCTCGGTCTGCGGACGTAGAAGATATACCTTGAAGTCTCTACCAATACGCCTCCTTCCAAGACTGACAGACCTAAGCAGGAGTACCTGTATCTGCACAACAAAAATATGCAGAAGAGTAGTATGAGCACACCACAACGGTGCCCAGTAAGTACCAAGACTAACCTCGATGGAGTAGTGACGAGGAACAGTCAAGGCACCTACTGGTCGATGAACAGTGTAGTCATAGGAACAATGGTAATTACATATGAATATGTAAAGAATGCATGAACGACCAAAAATGCTACAATTCACAATAAGGGGTAAATACAATAATTAACAACAAGAATATAATAAATGATGATACAAAATGACGGCAAAATCACAACCCAAATCCTAAGGTCACAACACAGCAAAGAAAAGAAACAAGTAAATAATTCCTATCATACAATGATGTTCACAGAAGGTCTTATCCCATTCTTTCCACAATTTCACCAAGTCTCTGACTAACCACAATTCGCGAAGACCTAGCATCTGAAATCTAACAATTGGCATCCTGTGCCCCATCAATCTCATGGTCATACCGACAACTAACTGGCTAACTAGGGCCACTCTCCCAAATATAATGGATAAGCGAGGCGTACCACCACCCTTAGAAAAGTCAAAAGGATTCACCTCTAATAGGAGTACTCAACTACATGTATGCTTGTTCAAATGTTTCTAACAAAAATTCTGTCAACCAACAAACATGAAAAAAGAGGACGGACTGCACGTACGATGTTCCCTCACAACTCCCAAGTGGTAACGTTCATACAGATAAACAATCCACAATCACAATAGAAAACAAATAGGAATGCCTCAACAGGCCGTCACAACTCTATACAATCAATCCCTCACATAGCCCACCTTTTTTCGCCACGTGTGCAATAAATAATATGATAGGCACCGCCTTGTTTCGCCACACGTTCATAACAATGTCCCACCTTATTCCGCCACATGCGCAACCCACATATAAGCATATAACATATCTCGCCTTATTACGCCGCATGTGCAAACATCAATAACAACAATAGCCCAGCAAAGACCTCGTGCAACCTTTCAACAACAATCGCACGGCAGAAACCTCGTGCATCACAATATCAACAACCGCACGGCAGAAACCTCGTACATCACAATAACAACAATTTAACAAGGTGGAAATCAAACAAGAATGATAAATGCAGCAGTGTAATAATGCAAATCAATGAAGCAATAACAACTACCAGGATAAAACAGAAACACAGGGCAAAGAACACTAAATCTCAATACCAATGAGGGTATCCCAAGATACAGTCCTGTAGACCTCTCCTCAACTGTCCAATGGACCTCCCGGGATACCGTCCCGTAGTCCAGCTCTCGTACCAGTATCAAAGGATCTCTCGGGATACCGTCCCGTAGTCTAATCATTTTTATGCAGGGGATCTCCCGGGATACCGTCCCGTAGTCCCAAAATAAAAGTGTAGTCATAGCCAAAAATACACCCATGAATAAATATGAAAGACAGAGTAGCAGATAGAACTAGCCTAGCATGCTTCACATAGTATGATTAAACAACTTAGCAATTAGGCAATTATATAAGGTAGACATGCTTTCCTTGTCTAACACAAGTAATAGACTTCAAGTACAACTTGATATTCGGTGATTACAAGGATCTAAGAGCCTAAAGGATCAATTTACCACAAATATATCCGAACACGCACTCGTCACCTCGCGTGCAAAGAATACAATCAACAAAGAAGACTCAAATCCTAAGGGGAAGTCCCCCATGCAAGGTTAGGCAAGATACTTACCTCGAACCGGTACAAAGNTACAAATCACAAGCTAAGGGGATACATAAGAGGCTCTGACTCAAGAATATCTATACAAAGGAGAAAATACTTGAAGTACTATAATTATTACAGAAAAAAAAGCTGGAAAGTTACTCCTCGGTCTGCGGACGTAGAAGATATACCTTGAAGTCTCTACCAATACGCCTCCTTCCAAGACTGACAGACCTAAGCAGGAGTACCTGTATCTGCACAACAAAAATATGCAGAAGAGTAGTATGAGCACACCACAACGGTGCCCAGTAAGTACCAAGACTAACCTCGATGGAGTAGTGACGAGGAACAGTCAAGGCACCTACTGGTCGATGAACAGTGTAGTCATAGGNTGCCACGAGTATCCGACTCCGAGTGGCCCAAATCTATTCAAACCAATTACATATTGTAAATAACATTGCAAGTAACCAATTCCACTATTAAAATTAAAGCTAAGGGGAGGAAATAGGTAAAATGACCAAAATACCCCTCCAGCCAACGTATCGGAATTGAATAATTTTCATATTTTCAGAACCCTCGTACTCTCACGAGTCTAACCATATAAAAATCTCCCAAATCGGAGGTCAATGCACCCTCAAATCCTCACAATTAGGTCTAAGAAGTTTTACCCACTTTCCATTCAAAAACACGAAATTAAAGGGTGAAATTAAGAGGAGATTCATGGAATATGGTCTAAATCAAGTGGGAATTACTTACCCAAGTTGCCCAGATGAAAATCCCTTCAAAAATTGCCAAAAATCGAGCTCTAGAAGTCATAATGTTATAAAAATGGTGAACCCTCGAAATGGCTAGTTTAATATGCCTGCCCAGGTATTTGGCCATCGCGAACGCATAAGGACTATCGCGTTCGCGGAGAGGAAAAATGAAAGGGGGTCCAGTTGTTCATCGCGAACGCGTAAAGCGGTTCGCGAACACGAAGGTAGGGGAATAATGCTTCGCGAACGCATGGCTCTAAACGCGATCGCGTATAAGGAAAAATGGGCACCCTCTAGGTTACGCTATGCGAAGGCGGTAGAGTAGCCGCGAATGCGATGAAGGGGGAAAGGGATACTACGCGAACGCAATAGCTTCTTCGCGATCGCGATGAAGGACTGCAGACCTCCAAATTTGCTGCAACATTTCCAAACCTTAAATTGCTCCGTTGAGCATCCGAAACACACCCGAGGCCCCCGAGGGCTAAACCAAACCTACAGACATATCCCTTAACATCATTCAAACTTGTACCAATCCTTAAATCACCCAAAACAATGCCGGAAACACGATATAAGCCAAGATCCAAGCCTATAAACTTCAATTTCTAACCAAACACATTTTCAATCAAAAGCCTATCCAAACCTTGTCCGAATGACCTAAAATTTTGCACGCACATCCAAAATGACATGACGAAGCTACAACAACTTCCGAAATTCCAAACTGACCCTCGGATCAAAAATTCACTATTGGATCGGAACTTCAAAAATTCAAACTGAGCTACGGACCTCCAAATTACATTCCGAACACGCTCCCAACCACAAAATTACCTAACGGAGCTAATGGAACCATTAGATTTCCATTCTGAGGTCGTCTTCACACTGCTCTGAATACGGACCATTTTTCAACTCTTAAGCTCTCATTTCGGGACTAAGTGTCCAAAACACTCCAAATCCTAATACCGAACGTCCTGGCAAACCAAAATAGCAGAAATGAACTTAGGGAAGGCAGTTAATGGGGGATCGGGGCGTAAATACCAAAAATGACCGGCCGGGTCGTTACATCCTCCCACACTTAAACATTCGTTCATCCTCGAATGAGTATAGAGAACACGCCTGAAACCCTCAAGTCACTGAGTGCACACTTCCCATATACACCCGCGGGTGATCCCACATCACCCCAATCCACATAAGCATGACGACACCATCTCAACTAAAATTTAACCTTCCTAGCAATACTAGTAAGCGATCAAGCCAGAATTCTCACCTTCCATCCATTTCCAAAAGACCCGATCCTAAATCCATGTCTGATATCAGTCTCAACCAACCATTTCAATACAAGCCAACACATACAGGGTTCAGCCACACAACACGACACACCACACATAGGCCCACAATAATATTTCTGATAGCAATACTTGCCTGAGATCAAATATGCACTGGCCTTAAGCCTCATATTCAATAGAAACTCTTTTCCCAACCTCCACAACACTAGCAATGATACAATAACCATTAAAACCACATGACAGAACACATGATTAACCAAATCTCAGCCAACACCAATGGGTACACACCCCACAAGCTAAACTCAAGAAGCATAGAACGAAAATGACTCAGTATAAGAAAGGAAACACATAAGGGAACTAACAAGCAAAGCTAACTAGCACAAATCCTTCTAAAACACAAATCAACAAAAACATCTATCAAGAAAGAATGAATGCATATAAAAGACTCACAAGGATCTTATACTGATATAACTCTCACCGCAGCACACAGCCTGGTCTCACATATCAAAACACTTGAAGTCACGAGGGTCCCGCCCTCAATCACTGAATCACAAGTAGGGCTCATACTAACCCATCTAGAAACTCTCACTGGATCAATCATGTCTATAATTTACAACACAACCTGGCTCGCACACCGGTGGATCATAGAAAATCACAGCTCGTAAGCAAGAATACACAAAAGTGACATCAAACCTATCAAAACAAACAACAAAAATCTACTACTAGCCTCGTAGCTCTTAACAACAGCTAGAAACAGACAATAGACACGGCTATCACTCATAGAACCTCCTAACAGGATAATCACATAAATTGAGTGCAAATTATGAAGCTCTTCCATAAATGGAACAACAAACAAGGAACTCACCCTGATAGGTAAAACTTTGATGGGCTACAGATAGTTCCTCTCAACAATAAACCAAATTCGTACCTGAATGTTATTCAACTGGCGCACCGGCCTCAAGCCTACCATATGGAACACATCAACGAGCCGGGCCTCCCCCTCTTGGGCGCCCTCTACCTGCTTGAATACCTCGCTGGGACACACCGGTCCGAAGTCTGGGACAATCTCTCACCATGTGGCAAGTATCTCCACACTCAAAACACCCCATCTGTTGACGAGGCGGTGGGAATTGTGCGGTACGGGTACTCCGAGACCCATGATCACCTGAGTTACCATACTGAGTCTGAAATGCGAACTGAACTAGCTGGCCTGCAAAACCTCTACCATGATGCACCCTGCCTCTCAAATTAGAACCTGTATATCTCCTCGGTCTACGAGGACTCCTCGCTTCCTCAAACTCTCCCTCTTGATCTCGTCTGCTCTCTCTCTCTCCTGACCTTGCCGGCCCTCTCTCTCTAGTATGCATACCCTCTATCCTCCTAGCAATGTTCACCACTTGCTGATATGGAATATCCATCTCCAACTCACGGGCCATGCTGGACCTGATGCTAGGAATAAGCCCCTCAATGAACCGGCGAACCTTCTCGCGAATAGTAGAAACCAGTGCTGAGGCATGCCTAGCCAAACTAGTGTAACAGACAGCATACTCCGAGACGGTCATAGCACCTTGGTGCAAATGCTCAAATTCCGCATGCCATGCATCCCTGAGGCTCTGAGGAACAAACTCTCTCAGGAACATATCTGAAAACTGAGTCCAAGTTAGTGAAGCTGCCTCGTTTGGACTGTCTAACTCATAGGTGCGTCACCAATCATAGGCGGCTCCTCGAAGCTGAAAAGTAGTGAAGGAAACCCCGCTCGATCTAGAGATACCCATAGTACGGAGAATATGGTAACACTCATCAAGAAACCCTAAGGCATCGTCTGATGCTAGTCCACTGAACACCGGAAGATCATACTTCTTGAACCTCTCTAGTCTAATCTGCTCCTGCTCGGAAGCCGCAGCCATTCCCTCGGGCTGAACTGGTGCCGCAAGTGGCGCAGGAATAATCTCTGGAACCTGCTCAACATGCGCTCGCTGCTGAGGAGCACGGGCGGTGGGAGTCTATGCTCCTCCCCCGGCCTGGGATGTGGCGGCAGCAAGGGGAAGTAATCCTGCCTGAGCCAAAGTGGTGTACATACTCATGAACTGTGCCAAAGTCTCCTGAATAACTGGGGTAGTAGTAGCAGTGGGCGTGTTAGGTGCCTGGACTCCGACTGAATCTGCTGGTGGTACCTCGGCGGCATCTTGCACGGGCGCTCTCGCTGCACCTCGTGCGCGTCCTCGAACTCTACCCCGGCTCCGACCTCCGACGGCTGCAGCAGGGGGCGCGGGTGCCCGATCGCCTCGAGTAGTACGTGTCCTCACCATCTGTGAGAGAGTAGAAAATAGAGGTTTAGGATTGTGGATGTCAAAATCTCGCATGATAGGGAAATCAAATCAAGTGAAATTTTCCTAACAGTTACATAGCCTCTCGCAGATAAGTACATACATCTCCGTACCGATCCACGAGACTCTAATAAACTGGCTTGTGATCTGTGACTCCTATGAATCTAGAGTTGTGATACCATCTTGTCACGACCCCAGTTCACCCTCCATGAATATGTCGTGATGGCACCTAGTCCCTATGACTAGGTAAGCCTAACAAGGCGAAAGATAAACCAGAATTTGCGGAAGAAATTAAATAAAACTAAACTAAAAAAAATAAACAGGGTTTAAGGTGCCGCTCGGCACATACCACAACAATCCTAAAAAAAATCTAACAAAAACTTTCCAAAACCCGAAAACTCACAAATCACAAGCTAAGGGGATACATAAGAGGCTCTGACTCTAGAATATCTATACAAAGGAGAAAATACTGGAAGTACTATACTTATTACAGAAAAAAAGCTGGAAAGGGACTCCTTGGTCTGCGGACGTAGTAGATATACCTTGAAGCATATACTAATACGCCTCCTTCCAAGACTGACAGAACTGAGCCGGAGTACCTGTATCCGCACAACAAAAATGTGCAGAAGAGTAGTATGAGCACACCATAGCGGTGCCCAGTAAGTACCAAACCTAACCTCGATGGAGTAGTGACAAGGAACAGTCAAGGAACCTACTGGTCGATGAACAGTGTAGTCATAGGAACAATGGTAATGACATATGAATATGTAAAGAATGCGTGAACGACCAAACATGCTACAATTCACAATAAGGGGTAAATACAACAATTAACAATAAGAATATAATAAATGATGATGCAAAACGACGGCAAAATCACAACCCAAATCCTAAGGTCACAACACAGCAAAGAAAAGAAACAAGTAAATGATTCCTATCATACAATGATGTTCACAGAAGGTCTTATCCCATTCTTTCCACAATTTCACCAAGTCTCTGACTAACCACAATTCGCGAAGACCTAGCATCTGAAATCTAACAATTGGCATCATGTGCCCCATCAATCTCATGGTCATACCGACAACTAACTGGCAAACTAGGGTCACTCTCCCAAATATAATGGATAAGCGAGGCGTACCACCACCCTTAGAAAAGTCAGGAGGAATTCACCTCTAATAGGAGTACTCAGCTAGGTGTATGCTTGTTCTAATGTTTCAAACAAAAATTCTGTCAACCAACAAACATGAAAAAAGAGGGCGGACCGCACGTACGATGTTCCCTCACAACTCTCAAGCGGTAACATTCATACAGATAAACAATCCATAATCACAGTAGAAAACAAATAGGAATGCCTCAACAGGCCGTCACAACTGTATACAAACAATCCCTGACATAGCCCACCTTATTTTGCCACGTGTGCAATAAATAATATAATAGGCACCGCCTTATTTTGCCACACATGCATAACAATGTCCCACCTTATTCCGCCACATGCGCAACCCACATATAAGCATATAACATATTCCTCCTTATTACGCCGCATGTGCAAAACATCAATAATAACAATAGCATGGCAAAGACCTCGTGCAACCTTTCAACCACAACCGCACGGCAGAAACCTCGTGCATCACAATATCAAGAACCGCACGGCAGAAACCTCGTGCATCACAATAGCAACAACCGCACAACAGAAACCTCGTGCATCACAATAGCAACAACCGCACGGCAAAAACCTCGTGCATCACATTAACAACAATTTAACAGGGTGGAAATCTAACAAGAATGATAAATGCAGCAGTGTAATAATGCAAATCAACAAACAAGAATGATAAATGCAGCAATGTAATAATGCAAATCAACAAACAAGAATGATAAATGCAGCAGTGTAATAATGTAAATCAACGAAGCAATAACAACTACCAGGATAAAAGAGAAACACAGGGCAAACACCACTAAATCTCAATACCAATAAGGGTCTCCCAGGATACCGTCCTGTAGCCCTCTCCTCAACTGTCCAATGGACCTCCCGGGATACCTTCTCGTAGTCCAGCTCTCGTACCAGTATAAAGGATCTCCCGGAATACCGTCCCGTAGTCCAATCATTTATGTGCAGGGGATCTCCCGGGATACCGTCCCGTAGACCCAAAATAAAAGTGCATTCACAGCTAGAAACACACCCAGGGATAAATATGAAAGATGGAGTAGCAGATAGAACTAGCCTAGCATGCATCACGCAGTACGATTAAACAACTTAGCAATTAGGCAATTATATCAGGTAGACATGCTTTCCTAGTCTAACACAAGTAATAGGCTTCAAGTACAACTTCATATTCGGTAATTACAAGGATCTAAGAGCCTAAAGGATCAATTTACCACAAATATATCCGAACATGCACTCATCACCTCGCGTGCAAGGAATACAATCAACAAAGAAGACTCAAATCCTAAGGGGAAGTCCCCCACACAAGGTTAGGCAAGATACTTACCTCGAACCAGTATAAAGATCACTATGAAACGGTGCTCTTGCCACGATTATCCGACTCCTAGTGTCCCAATTCTATTCAAACATATTTAAATAACATCGCAAGTAACCAATTCCACTATTAAAATTAAAGCTAAGGCGCGGAAATAGGTAAAATGACCAAAATGCCTCTCCAACCTATGTCTCGGAATTGAATAATTTTCATATTTTTAGAACCCTCGTACTCTCACGAGTCTAACTATATGAACATCTACCAAATCGGAGGGCAAATGCCCCCTCATATCCTCACAATTAGGTCTAAGAAGTTTTACCGACTTTCCATTCGAAAACACGAAATTAAAGGGTGTAATTAAGAGGAGATTCATAAAATATGGTCTAAATCAAGTGGGAATTACTTACCCATATTGCCCAGATGAAAATCCCTTCAAAAATTGCCAAAAACTGAGCTCTAGAAGTCAAAATGTTATAAAAATGGTGAACCCTCAAAATGGCTAATTTAATATGTCTGCCCAGGTATTTGGCCATCACGAACGCGTAAGGACTATCGTGTTCGCGGAGAGGAAAAATGAAGGGGGGTCTAGTTGTTCATCGCGAACGCGTAAAGCAGTTTGCGAACGCGAAGGGTAGGGGAATAATGCATCGCGAACACGTGGCTCCAAACGCGATCGCGTATAAGGAAAAATGGGCACCCTCTAGATTACGCTACATGAACGCGGAAAAGTCGCTATGAATGTGATGAAGAAGGAAAGGGACACTACGCGAACGCGATAGCTTCTTCGCGATCGCGATAGCTTCTTCGGACCTGCAAATTTTTTGCAACATTTCCAAACCTCAAATTGCTCCGTTGAGCATTCGAAACACATCCGAGGCCCCTGAGGGCTCAATCAAACCTATAGACATATCCCATAACATCATTCAAACTTGTACCAATCCTTAAATCACCCAAAATAATGCCGGAAACATGATTTAAGCCAAGATCCAAGCCTATGAACTTCAATTTCTAACCAAACACACTTTCGATCAAAGCCTATCCAAACCCTGTCCGAATGACCTGAAATTATGCACGCACATCCAAAATAACATGATAAAGCTAAATCAACTTCTGAAATTCCTAACCGACCCTCAGATCAAAAATTCACTATTGGACCGGAACTTCAAAAATTCAAACTTCGGCATTTCAAGCCTAAATGAGCTACGGACCTCCAAATTACATTCCGAACATACTCCCAACCCCAAAATCACCTAACGAAGCTAATGGAACCATCAGATTTCCATTCCGAGGTCGTCTTCATACTGCTCTAAATACGAACCATTTTTCAACTCTTAAGCTCTTATTTCGGGACTAACTCTTCCAAAACACCCCAAATCCTAATACCGAATGTCCCGACAAACCAAAATAGCAGAAATGAACTTAGGTAAAGCAGTTAATGGGGGATTGGGGTGTAAATTCCAAAAACGATCGGCCGGGTCGTTACAATGATGTTTTAAACTCGAGTGGCATGGACATATTTACTTAGGCATCCTCATAGTGTTGAATCTAGAGTACAATCGGATTAAGGGTGACTATTGGCTTCTTTGGATTATCACCTTTTGTGATCAAACTGATGGATCCCTTGGGGTCCCAATTGTCCTCTAGTTCAATCATACGAACTACTCCACCCTTGTGGTCTGACAGATGGTTATTTAGAACATTTGGAGCATGTTCCTTTGCCACAATAATATTTTTGTCAATTAGCTGGATTTTATCTTTCAAAGAACGGTATTCATCAACGGTGTGTCCTTTTATGCCAAAACGGTATGCACAAAATTTATTTTGATTTACTCACTGAGAAGGGTAGTCAGGGGTTACAGCAGGGATATGAGTGACATAACAAGCAGTTTTAAGTCTTTCATACTAGTGGTCGATCAGTTCAGTAATAGCTATATACTATTTTGGAGGTCTTCGGTCAAAGTTTGGTCGGAGTCTAGGAAAATTTTGGCGTGTAGTTGGGGATTGATAGTGAGCTGGTTGAGTATTGTAGGTTGGGAATATTTTGGTGAAGCAGGCTGATATGTGGGTGGTGGAGTTGATTGATAAGTGGGTGGTAGAGTTTGGTAAGAGGGTGAGGGTGCTAAGTAGTTTGGAGTGGGCTGATATGTGAGTTGAGGCATTGGGTAGGTTTGGTATTTGATGGTAGTTTTGGTATTTGATGGGAGTTTTGGTACTTTATGCAACCATTACGGCTCCTACGTCCGTTTTATTGGACACACCACCTAACTGTAAGGCCTTGTTTGTAGCTTGCAAGGCCTTAAAATTCATAACCATACCACTTTTGATACCCTCTTCGATCCTTTCCCCTAGCTTGATAATGTCAGAAAATTTGTGGCCATCGATTATCATCAGTGTCTCATAATACTGTGGGTCTTGGTCTTGAACGAAGAATTTGTTCATTTGTTTTTCTTCTAAGAAAGGTCTAACCTTAGCTGCTTCGGACCTCCAACAGGTAGCATACTCGTGGAAGGTTTCTCTGGGCTTCTTCTTTAGATTTTGAATGTAAAACACATCTGGTGCATTCTCCGTGTTGAACCTGAACCTGTCTATAAAGTCGGACGCTATACTTACCTAGCTTGGCCACTTCTTTGGATCATGGCTAATGTACAAAGGCAAAGCATCTCCCTTCAGGCTCCTCATGAAAAGCTTCATGTAGATTTTCTCGTCTTTTCCCACTCTGACTAGCTTGTCACAGTATGTTCTCAAGTGTAACATCGAATCCCCTGTACCATCAAACATCCTAAACTTGGGAGGTTTGTACCCCTCAGGCAGTTCAACATCGAGCAATGTGCAAAGATCTTTGTAGCTCAGCCCTTCAATTTCCTTACTCCCTTCAACGCCCTAAATTTTGCTAGTCAAGTTTTTAAGCTCTTCGACCAGATTTCTGATGAACAAATCCTTTTCATCAGTCTTGGGTGTGTTTGAGATGGGTGGGGTGGAGTGCGGCACAGTCTCCGCGTTGAGATGGGTAGGGTGGAGTGCGGCACAGTCTCCACGCTGAGATGGGTAGGGTGGAGTGCGACACAGTGTCCATGTTGATGGGGTATTATGGTTGGTGTGACAGTAATCATTTGTGGAATTTTGTGATTCTGGGACAAGCAATGGGGTATTGTTGGAAGTATGGCAGGTATTGCAGTGGTGGTGAGTAGCGGTGTGGTTTTCTTACATTTGGGATATTCTATGGAGGTGTGGGGTTCTGAGCATTTAGGAAATTGATATCTGGAGTAGTGAGGGAAAATGACGGATTCGCCGGATTCCGGACCAGATCAAGTTCTTCCTGAAATTACAGTATCTTTTGTTCCAGTTGGGATGAATTTTCCTTGGGGACCAAAGTACCATAACTGTGAGTGAACTCTAGCCGTTCTGTTCAATTTTCCTTTCCGGCGTCGTTCAAATCTTCCATCTTTCCTTTGTTCTTTTTTTTGACGGGGCTGGGAGGAGAAGTGTGTGGAGGGCCCTTGGATCTTGTGGAATAGGATGATGTTGCCAGAGTGCTCGAACTAACCTTTGGGAGGGGAATAATAAAAAACAGAAATAAATAAAAAGTTAACCAAGTCAGTGAGGATTATATAAAAATGTTGCAATATTTAAACACATAATGCGGGAATGTAAATCGCGTCCTAATTTGGGTAGGCCTAGCGACAGATTGATTTTGAGAACTTGGAATGCTAAATGCCTTATTTTATTGATAGAAAATAAGATTAATCCCAAACCGACATTAAATGACATGAAAAAATAAAACCACTAATGGCCATTGGCCTTATTACATTTTAATAGCGAGATAAAGTCCTATCTACTTGGTCCCTGAAGGACCCTCCCCAGACTATGCATCCTTGGCTCTATCAAACAACTTCCCCAGCTCGCAAAGTCCCAGCAGTAGGTAGGCTCTGGCTATATGTCCGCCTTCATTCCCCTCATCATTCCGACAGTCTTCGACCCTTTTAAGAAACCTTCTTTCCATCTCCACTATGTCTCGCTCCAGGTATCCTAGTCGCTTGTTGGCACTGACGGTCATGTTCTTCCATTCCTCAATTAACTTTTGATTGGCTTCCTGTATCTCATGGTTCTCACATTCGCATTCCCAGATTCTCTTGCATAGCTGATTATATGCGCTTCGGCCTTTTCATCTATGATTCTGTGACCTCGAACGAACCCAAGTTGACCTAGACCATCATGATTATCCTCCAACTAGCTAGAATAGTAAATAGTACAACTGGCGTGGTATCTGGTTCGATGGTATCCCTTCCCATGATGATCTTGTAGTGCCACATATGTTGAGCTCGGCACTTGTAAGGGCTATCATCATCTTGGAAGTTTGCTGGGAAGTGACTCATTTTGTCGACCCTGTGTACAAACTGCTTCATACAAGCTTGCCTCATAACTCAGAGAGGTACGTAAGGGTATATTCCTCTCATACAGATCAATATCAGAAAAGGTGCGTCTGGGGATCGGGTGATGAATTCTCCTATTGAAAACCATTCGAAAATCCATTATACTTGCTCTTCGGTTAGATTATCAAATATCTTGAACCATCCTTTGGCGTCCTCTGGTAGAGAAAACATATCAAAGATATAATTCATTTGCTTTGGTTGATGGAAAGCGATATGATCATCCCAGTCCCTTCGTTGGATCTCTTATCAATATTCACCATTTTGTAAATGCTCCATGAGCCACAGCTGAAGTAGCAAATCACAACCCTCGAAGTGTCTAGCTCTCCTTTGACATTTCTCTAGGGCTTGGTATATTTCTGCGACGATCATGGGCACAATGCTGAATGGTTGCCCTCTAATTCCTTCCATTAAGGTTTAGTGACCATGGCTAGTCGGGTGTGGATTCTTGCTTTCTTTATTGGAAACATAATCAACCCCCAAAAATAGAACATGAATACAAAGACCCTTCGATGAATATGACCCAATGAGGTAATGGCAAACTCATCAGTATAGGTATGGTAGGATTTGCTGTGACCGTACCTCTCGTACAAATAGTCAAAGGGGATATAGGATTCTTTGAGGCATGTCAGTTTTGTATTTTTCTTCAGACCCATCATTTTGAGGAAAACTCTACCCTTGCGGTTCTCAGGGATCAATAAACATGGAGTCTCCCATACCAAGCCAGCTAATCCTCCTATTTCTTCTAGTAAGGGTGTCATTTCAATCTCCCCGCAGTAGAAGACAGACCTCTCACAATCCCAAAAGAGAGTAGCATCTTCGATGATCTTGTTGTTGGGTTGGATTTCCAGGAGTGAGGGTAGATTCCTTAGATACTTTCGGCCAAGATCTAGTCACTGGAATGAAGATCTTTCCACTAACTTAGAAGTCTCAGGTGGATGTTAGTAACCATGCCGAATCTGAGGATTTAGTGCCTTATTATCTGCAAGAAAATAAGGTTAGGCCCTTCCCCCACCGAACTCAACTATTTAACATCAATAATTGGCATAAAGGCATTTAATTCTCCAAATAAATGCACAGAACGTGATAATATCCGTTTGGGTTTCAGGGGAACCCAGTGGACTTTGGACAAAGCTATCTTAAAGAATCATTATGTGGACAATATAACTGACTCGGCTAGGTTTGACCATGATGCATGCACAGTTAAATAGAGTGAGATTTCTATGGGGTTTTAGACCGGTACCCTTTAGCGGACAACTCAAGAGGAAAGGCATGGAACTGTCGGCGGCACCGCTGATCGACTAGTTTTACCGGAAATATGCCTTTCCTAATTTAAGAGGTAATAATATCGGAAGAGCGCAACCACTCATTATAAGCGTTGCTATAGGATTTTTCTTGGTATGAGTGGAATATGATGTTGATCATGATTATGCAACAGTTAAAGGCATGTAGTCATGTATTTGCATGTTAAGAAAGTAGTAAATACACCACTTTCTTAATGTAAAGTAATAGTAATAAAAAGTAGTAAAGGAAAGAAAAATGAGATAAGTCAGTTTTGCAATTGAAAAGGGAATTGAATGCTTAAAGGAATTTAGCAAGTAATTGCACATAAAGGTGCATAAATTCACAATAAAAGACTAAAATGGTAAAAAGCCTAAAATCCTCAGCAGAGTCGCCATGCTGTCGCGCCCCCTTTTTCTCACGAAATCGGGTTAATGACATTTGGGAGGACAACTCATTCATTTTGGACCAATTATTTTTTGCCTCCAAAATAAGACAAAAATGACAGGGCACCGCGCCTCCGCATGTTGGAAATGTGGGACGCTTGGTCCAATGGTAGAGAACCGCCAAGTTCCATACCTAGTTTCCCCGAGCTGCTTCCCAAAGCAAGTGGAAATTCCAATGTCCCAATAAGTTACCCGAATACCCCACTTGGATACCCCTCCATCTTAACTCGCTTTATCGGAACACCTTTTGAGGTTCACCCCCATGTGATTTCAGGAGTGCCGTCTAACATATTTATCGCACCACCAACCTCGGCTATGGCACAACCAACCTTTCCCAGGCCAAGCTTTGATCCATCATCCTTCACTTTCCAATTAACATCTGTTCCACCAGACCCTACCTATTTCACCACCAATTCTTACCATCAACAACCCCGGTACGAGTTTATTGCAGGACAAGAGAAGGCTACAAAGAACCCCGAGAAAGAGGAAATCACTCGGAAAATGAAGAGCATGGAATAGAGCCTCAAGAATATACAAGGCTTGAGCGTCCAAAAGAGCATGTCCTACATGAACCTATGTATGTTACTGCATGTGAACTTGCCCCTCGGTTTTAAGACCCCCAAGTTTGAAAAGTATAATGGGCACGGGGACACCATAGACCACCTCAAGATATTGCAACCAATTAAGAGGGCCAAGCAAAAGAAAAAGAGCTCCTAATGTCTTATTTTGGAGACAGTCTAATTGGCATTGTATTTGAGTGGTACATGGATCAAGACATGTCTCGCTAATATATATGGGATAATCTTGCTCAAGATTTTGTCTGAGTATTTCAGTAAAACATAGACATAGCCCCTAACAGGAATTCCCTATTAAATCTCAAAAAGAAGTCATTGGAAAGTTTTTGAGAATATTTTGTTAAATGGTGCAAAGAAACAGTCAGAGTCAAGCCCCCGATGGATGAGACGAAAATGGTGAATGTTTTTCTACAAGCCCAAGAGGCTGACTACTTTTAGAATATGATGTCTGCAATTGGAAAGTTGTTTGCTGAGGCTATCAAGATTGGTGAGATGGTAAAAAATAGTCTAAAAATAGGTCGCATATTAAGTGAATCTTCCATAAGAGCTACATCTGAAGTAATCCATAGTGGGTCAAGAGGTATAGCAAATAGAAAGAAGAAAGGCGAGGTAGCGATGACGTCTTCAAGTCTTAGAAACCCCCGTCCACCGAGAGGTTACTTCCCTTCAATCACCCCACAACATTATTATCCCTATCAGGATATGGCCTATGCTATGGCTCCTCAGCCGTACGCAGTAATGAACGCCCAGCCATACACTCGGCCACAACAACAGTTTAGCTAAAACCGAGCTTCGCTTCCTAGAAATAACCCTCCTCACCAAGCTTCATATAACCCTCATCACCCTCAAAATAATTTTACATACAATGCCCGTGGTCAGGAACCACCCAGAAGAAAAAACTTCATTCCTATTGGTGAATCATGCTCTAGCCTTTTCCCTAAACTTGTCCAAATGGGTTTGTTGCCACCCGTACCCCAAACTGGGCAAAACCCAGAGTCACCCTCCTACCGACACAGTACTCGATGTGCTTACCTTTCAGGAGCGGAAAGGAATAACACTAAAGACTATTGGACTCTCAAAAGGGAGATTGAATTCATAATAGAGAAAAAGAGGGTAGTGCTGAAAGATGAAGAGATATCCAATGTGACCAACAACCTATTGCCGACCCACAACGAGGGGCTAGTTATCGGGAAGATTTGTGAAGATAAGGAATTTGACCTAGCTCTAAGCTATCATTTCCATCTCCGATATTTAAAATAATCCAAAGGCATTTGCAAAGCAAGACAAGGGGGATAACAAGCGTAAATTTGCCCTTAAAAGTGTAGAAGAGACGGTGGAAACCAAAGCAGGGGCAATACCATTTAAGTATGCCATTCTTTATGTTCCCTGGGCCTCCAGGAAATAAAAATTGTTGTTAAGTCCCCCCAAGAGGTTTGAGCTACATAAGGGACCTATCATGTACATACCAAGAGTGTCTTATGTGGCACAGGCGCCGGTAATTTCACCAAGGCGGAATGAGCCTGTGGTTATCAGCCGCGCACCATAGAAGCCTATAAATGAACCTACTGTAGCTCTATAGAACTACAGGTGATCAATTGTGATGTACAAGGGGAAAGAAAGCACAGTGGAAATAATGAAACCAACCCATCCGGGAAGTACCTCAATTTGGAAGAAGTGAACAATGCCAAGCAAAAGCGTTTCCCACTCAAAAAGCCAGTTAGTGCCGAAGAAGTAGAGGAATCCTTCCGAAAGATGAAAACTCCAAACTACGAGATAATTGACAAACTTCGGAAGTCTTCCGATCAGTTCTCGCTCTTGTCTCTACTAATAAGCTCGAATGAGCATTAGAAAGTATTGATAAAGACCCTCAATGAAGCCTATGTCCCGCTTGAAACCACTATGGAGCAACTGGAAAGAATGGAAGAAAGATTCTTCGTAGTCAACCATATCTCATTTAGCCAGAATGACTTGCCCTCGGAAGGGGCTACAAAAAACAAAGCTCTTCATCTAACAGTTAAGTGTGAAGGGTCTTGTGTAAAAAGAGTCCAGGTGGATGGTAGATCAGGGGTCAACATATGCCATCTCTTAACTTTGCAAAGAATGGAAATTGGGACTGAGAGGATCATGCCTAATAATGTTTGTGTGCGCACTTTCGATGGCATCAAGAGGGACACAATAGGGGAGATTGATTTGATCTTGACTATCGGTCTTGTGAATTTCGAAGTGACGTTTCAGGTCTTGGACATGGATATCTCCTATAATTTTCTCTTTGTAAGGCCTTGGGTTCATACTGTAGGGGCCGTACCTTCTACCCTTCATCACATTGTGAAGTTTGAATATGAAGATCAGGAAATTATGGTCCATGGAGAAGACGAGCAATAAATATACAAGGACTCATCGGTCCCATGTCTAAAAGCTAGGGAAGATAGCGAGAACATAATCTATCAAGCCTTTGAGGTTGTGGTCACAGATCAATGTGAAGAAGGAAGCCCGTGTCCTCAACCCTTCCTCTCAAATGCGTCAATCATGGTCGCTACTAAAATGATCAAGCATGGGTATAAGTCCGGGAAGGGGCTCGAGGTATCTTTGTAAGGTATCACAATACCTAACACTTTAGCTGCCAACGAGAAGTTCTTCAGTGTGGGTTTTCATGCCACAGAAACTGTTGTGACATGGGAAAATGAATGAAAGATCAATGGTTAGTTGTTACCCCAGACGGTCCCGCATCTCTACAAGACATGCGTCAAGCCAAGTACACCGAAGAAGAAGAAGATGAGGCCTTCACGGGCGAGGAAAGTGAGGACATATGTGGATCCATGGGGAAAATGTTTTATGAAGCCCATATGGTCCAGCTGGGTGAAGGCTCGAGCGCCGCTGAGGTGCAATTTATGGGGCCTGGTGCCAAGTTTCAAAATTGGAAGTCTACTCCGTTCCCAGGCAGGTGGGAATCCCGATAGTCCAGTCTTGTCACTTTTTGAGCATTCCAAGTTATTTCAGCGTGTAACACGAATGTTTTCTTTTAGTTTACTGTCTTTAAAATTCCAATGTAAACCCTTCTATCTTTAAATTCAATGAAATTAAATCAATATTTCATCATCTATGAATCTATTTCTTTATTCTTTCTAATTTTTGTTACTTTTCTTATTTCTTCCTTTAAGTTCTAATAATGCCGATTTAAATAATATGACATGATTGCGGACTTCATGCCCAGATCATAGCATGCTGTCTTACTGTGAAATAATGAATCAGTAACTAGAATATGTCGAAGATGAGGCTTTTAGGGAAATAAACCGAGAAATAAAACAATTTGAGAATAAACCTAAGCCAAATTTAAATGAAACCAAGCTGGTCAATTTGGTTAGTTCAGAAGAGATCCAAGAAACCATGATAAGCATTCACACAGATGAAAGAACTAGGGATGTATTGATCCAACTTTTGTTCGAATTCAAAGATGTGCTTTCTTAGTCCTACGATGATATGGCAGGATTAAGTGTTGATTTAGTGGTCCACAAATTGCCAACTTACCCTGATTATCCCCCTGTCTAGCAAAAACAAAGGAAGTTCAAAATTAACATCAGTGACAAGATCAAAGAATAGGTCACCAAACAGTTAAAGGCGGGGGTGATCGGAGTGGTCCGATACACCACATGGTTGGTTAATGTGTTTCCCGTGCCAAAGAAAGATGGGAAAACTCAAGTGTATATTGACTATCGGGATATGAATAAAGAAAGTCCCAAAGAAAATTTCCCTTTGTCGAACATCCACATCCTTGTTGACAACTGTGCCAAACATGTTATACAATCTTTCGTGGATTTTTATGCTAGATATCATCAGGTCTTGATAGGTGGAGAAGATACGGAAAAGATAGCCATCACCACACCCTGGGGCACCTATTATTATAAGGTCATGCCTTTTGGTTTGAAGAATGATGGGGCAACTTATATGATGTCTATGACTACCATCTTTCGCGACATGATGCACCAAGAAATTGAGGTTTATGTGGACCATGTGATCATCCAATCCAGAACACATGACGACCATGTTTAGGACCTGAGAAAGTTCTTTGAGCGACTGCGTAAGTATGACTTGAAGCAAAATCCAGCAAAATGTGCATTTGGGATTACGTCTAAAAAACTCTTGGGATTTATACTAGGTCGGAGGGGCATCGATCTAGATCTAATGAAGATAAAGTCTATTCAGGATTTGCCTCCTCCGAGAACCAAGAAAAAGGCTATGAGCCTGTTAGGAAGGTTGAATTACATTAGTTGATTCATTGCTCAGTTGACATCAGCATGAGAGCCATATTTAAGCTGTTAAAGAAAGATGCGACAATTAAATGGACAGATGAGTGTTAAGAAGCTTTCGACAAAATCAATGAATATTTGTTGAATCCGCCAGTCTTGGCCCCACCCGAACCTGGGAGGCCTTTATTTTTATATTTGACAGTCTTAGAGAATTCCTTCGGATGTGTCCTCGGGAAACATGATGTGACCGGGAAGAAAGAGCAGGCAATATACTATTGGAGCAAGAAGTTCACTAACTACAAAGCCATATACACTTTGTTGTAAAGGACTTGATGTGCCGCAACTTGGGTCGCTCAGAAGCTTAGACATTACCTGCTGGCATACACGATCTATCTCATCACTAGGTTGGATCCTTTGAAGTATATATTCCAAAAGTCGATTTCCACGGGGAGGTTAGCGAAATGGAAAATCTCGCTCATCGAGTTTTACATTGTCTATGTCACCCGCACGGCAATGAAAGCTCAATCTTTAACAGATCACCTAGCTGAAAATCCTATTGATGATGAATATCAGCTTTTGAGTACTTACTTTTCAGACGAGGAAGTAAATTCAGTTGAGGTAGTTTCAGAAGACACCAATATTACTTGGAAAATGTTCTTTGATGGAGTTGTGAACACAAAAGGTGAAGGTATTGGGGAAATCTCGATCTCACCTACTGTTCAACACTACTTCTGTTGTTTTGCACCAACAAAACTGCCGAGTAAGAAGCCTGCATTATGAGTATGAACATGGCAACCAACCTAGATGTGGAAAAATTGTTAATTATGGGAGATTTGGACTTGATTATCCGACAAGCTCAGGGTGAATGGGAAACTCGGGATGTCAAGCTTATTACATACATGCAACATGTGGAAGATCTTAGAAAGTGGTTCAAATCAGTTGAGTTCAGGTACATTCCTCATTTTCACAATGAGTTAGCTGATGCACTCGCTACTTTGGCCTTTATGTTGCCATATTCAGGAAATGTCCTCATTGACCTGTTGGAAATCCAAATCCGAGAAAGGCATGGTTATTGCAATATGGTTGAGGCGGAACCAAATTTCAGCCACGGTATAATGATATCAAGAGATTTTTGGAAACAAACGAATATCCCGAGCCATCCAATGGAGACCAAAATAGAACCATTAGGATGCTTGCCCGTAGTTTCTTCTTAAGCGGTAAAGTCTTCTACAAAAGGACACCAGATCTCAACCTATTAAGATGTGTGGATGCCCAAGAGGCCGAAAGAATCATGCCTGAAGTACATGCAGGAGTGTGTGGCCCCCATATGAATGGATACGTCTTGGGAAAGAAAACCCTTCGAACAGGTTATTACTGGATGACTATGGAAAAAGATTGCTTCAATTTTGTCCGAAAAAATCATCAATGCTAGGTACACAATGACCTAATTCATGCACCACATATAAACTACATCCTATGTCAGCACCATGGACGTTCGTTGCTTGGGGTATGGATTTCTTTGGGCAAATCGAGCCAAAATCTTGAAATGGGCATAAATTCATATTGGTTGCCATTGACTACTTCACAAAATAGGTTGAAGCAGTCACTCTCAAATCTGTTACCAAGAAAGTAGTGGTAGACTTCGTGCACTCCAATATTATATGTCGTTTTGGTATCCCTACAACTATCATTACGGATAATGCTGCAAACTTGAATAGTCACTTGATGAGGGAGATATGTGAACAATTTAATATCACCCATCAGAATTCTACCCCTTATTGGCCCAAAGCTAATAATGTTGTTGAAGTAGCAAACAAGAACATCAAGAAGATTCTTAGAAAGATGTCAAGAGCCATCTAGAATAATTAACCTTGATTGACGAAAAATGGATGGCCGCAGTTTGTCACGGGTATTTGTATCAACAAAGAATGGCCCATGCCTATAACAATAAAGTTCGGCCTAGGAACTTTAAAGTGGGGCGACTCATTTTGAGACATATTCTCCGTTATCACAAGGAAGCAAAAGGAAAGTTCACTCCTAACTAAAGGCCTCGTACATTATAAGAAAATTGTTGCCGAAAGGGCCATTATACTTGGGAGACATTGAAGGAAATGATCCTGAAATAGTTGTCAATGAAGATGCAGTCAAAAGGTATTACGTTTGACCATTCTGCAGTATCAATATTAATTGATTGGGATGACGAAGACTTTTGTTCTTGCTACCCAAAAACTCCAATACTTGGTTAACCTTTTGAGTTGGTTACCCTTTCCTTGATTACCCTCTTTGGAACCTGAAAATGTTTGAAAAAAAATATCTCTCTAAATCAAAAAGAAACAATGTTCCCCTAAACTACGTTTGTCTTTTTTCCAAAATGATACGTAGGTAGCCTTTCTCTGGAGTTCAGTTACACCAAAACAAAAATCCAAATTCTCCCAAAAGTAAAACTGGGTAGATGTTATAATGGTTTGGCGACGAACCTGCCTGAATGGTTCCAAAGTTGTAATTCGATCCAAATTTTTTTACCCCAAACCCTGTTCAAGTCCTTCCGATCGATTGATGAGAATGTTTAAGAATGAGAGAATGCACCTACTTGGATCTGATGCAATCAAAACTCTTTCTTAGTGAAACGAGAGAGTCTTGTTAGTGAAAACTAGCAAAGAGCACTATAAGGCAACGGTAAGAAGTAAAATGAGATAGGCCAATTGGCGAAAACCCGCAAAGGGAGCCATTCATCGAAAAGAGGGAATCCCCTACAACCATCGGCGTTGGTAGAGTCTTGGCAAGATTTCTCAATTTTAAGACACGAGTTATGTTGGGTTTATGAGAAATTGGATGGTTGTGCCGATCAGGTATCCAGTCCAAAAAGCATGTCATGTCTATTGAAGTCTACATGCACTCCAGATAAGTCCTTATTTCTTCCCCCGAAAGGGACACCTCTTGCTAAATTCAATATCCACTCCTTTGTTTACTTTTCTTAGAATGCCTTTTGGTTTATTTCTTATCTGAAACTAATACAAAGAAAATATGGAAAGATTGGTTTTACAGGTTTTTGCTTAACAAAAACCAAATTCAAAGAAAAGCACCCAGCCTCAGCAGGTGCATCAAGTCAATCTCGACTGGCCATGATGGCTGATGCTCTAAAGTCAAAATTTTGGAAAAGGAAAGAAATCCAAAGTCAAATAACCATAAAGGAGAAATAAGATGAAAAGGCCAAAGCTCCACACTTGTTGAACCATCGTATGAAAGTTTGGAAAGTCAAAATCCCTTGTTTTAAAATAGAGGTCGATCTCCAGAAAGCTGAAGAGCAGTAAAGGTTTTCATCAAAAGGGTTGGGCAAAGATCAAAACAATAAAGGCCACAAAACCAACCACTATTTTAAACTAACCATTGTTCTCTGTTTGAAAATATGAAACAGGTGCAATCCAAAGCAACCTTTCAAGAAGCAGGTGCAACCAAAAAGAAACTGCGCAAAGGCTAGAAACAGCTTTCAACAACAATCCATAAAGAGAAGTCGCCTCCAAAATTCTTTCCCGCATTTACTCATTCTATGAAATAAAAAAAAAATTAAAAACATGGTAGCCTATGGTCCCCAATATCTAGTTAAGTTTTTTTCCAAAAGATGGACTCCACTCCCTAGTTTATTTTATTTTATACATAGGGTCTCCATTCCCTAGTCTGCTTTTCCAACATAGGGTCTCCACTCCCTAGTCGGTTTTATTTTAGACATAGAGTCTCCACTCCCTAGTCTGCTATTCCAATATAGGTTCTCCACTCCCTAGTTGAGTTTATTTTAGGCATAGGGTCTCCACTCCCTAGTCTCTTTTCCAACATAGGGTCTCCACTTCCTAGTTGATTTTATTTTAGACATAGGGTCTCCACCCCCTAGTCTGCTTTTCCAACATAGGGTCTCCACTCCGTAGTTGAGTTTATAAAAGACATAGGGTCTCCACTCCCTAATCGCTTTTCCAACATAGGTTCTCCACTCCCTAGTTGAATTTATCTTAGACATAGGGTCTCCACTCCCTAGTCGCTTTTCTAGCATAGGGTCTCCACTCCCTAGTTAAAATTATTTTAGACATAGTGTCATAACTCCCTACACGTTTTTCCAACATAGGGTCTCCACTCCATAGTTGAAGTTATTTTAGACATAGGGTCTCCACTCCCTAGTCGTTTTTCCAACATAGGGTCTCCACTCTCTAGTGAAGTTATTTTAGACATAAGGTCTCCACTCCCTAGTCGCTTTTCTAACAGAGGGTCTCCACTCCCTACTTGAAGTTATTTTAGACATAGGGTCTCCACTCCCTAGTCCTCTTTTCCAACATAGGTTCCACTCCCTAGTAGATTTTATTTTAGACATAGGGTCTCCGCTATCTAGTCGCTTTTCTAACATAGGGTCTCCACTCCCAAGTTGATTTTATTTTTAGGCATAAGGCCTCCACTACTTAGTTGCTTCTCCAATATTGGGTCTCCACTCCGTAGTTTATTTTATTCTAGTCATAGGGTCTCCACTCTTTGGTCTCTTTTCCAACATAGGGTCTTCACTTCCTAATCTCCTTTTCCCAGGGATATATAATCCCGATTTTAATTTCTTTCAATAAAGAAATAGTTCAGATTTTATTAAAATAACTCAAGAAATTTTCCTAGTGAATATTCGTTTGTTTGCTTTTGTGTCTGAATAGGTTTTCATGGTGAGGCACAAGGTTTGATATTACCAAAATATGAAGTCTCAACACAAATAAAAGAAACGAAGAAACAAGAAGAGAAGTCGAACTCTAAGTGTAGAAGCAGAGAAAAGATGCAGACTGCCCATGATATGATTGAAGTCACAAATTTTGCATGTCCCGCCTTGATCTGAGAAGCTGAAGAAGAACGAACCAGTAGTTGCAGCTAACGATCATCAAGATTCAGATCAGAGTATGAAAGAAGAACCATCCAAGACTCACTATCAAGCTTTAGAAGGTTTATAGATAGGAATCTTGTAACTCGTAGTTGATAGGCTTAGCTAGTTTAGCTTTTCATCTTTCATCTTGATGTAATAAGGAGCTCAACAAGTAGAAACAGCAGCAATAGCGGTGAAACCACAGTTTTTCGATAGTCTCACTTACCAAAACTTCCAGAACTATACTGGCATGATTTAGATAATTTAGAATTTTTAATAAAAAATAATAATAATAAAAAGACGAAAAAAGAAAAGAAAAGGAAAATAAGGAGATAAATTGAAAAGGGTTTTCTTAATTTCTGATTTGGACTATTGGAAGCCAAAATTAGCCCAAATATTACCCAAAAAAATCGTTTCCACACCCAGGTCCAAACCATCCAGATAACCGGTCCAAACCCTCACACCCCAAATGACACCATTTTGCCCTGATCTCATCATGACCATTGGATCATTATGATCCAACGGCCAGGAACTAACCCCTCATTTTATGTTTAACTATTTGAAAATCACCCCTCATTAACCCCCCTCCCCCCGGTTAGTCTCTCATCTCTCTCAATATCCAAACCCTAGCCGCCCTAAAAATCCTTAGCCTTCCTTCACCATGGTCCGCCGGCCAGAAATCGCCCCACAGCGGCAGACCACTACCAATCCATCCCAAATTTACACCATAAAACCCCACAATCCGCACACTGTTCTGAACCCTAAACCACTACCAATTCCCCGAAAACCTCTGCCAATCTCTCCGAATTTCCAATCTGAGCCCATACCCTTCTTTCTCCAGTCAATGTTTGGGCATTTGGACCCTTAATTTTCATTAGCTGAGAATAGTTGGTTAATGTTAGTTGAATGTCCCTATTGCCCCTTTTGCTTCAAAGTTTTAACAAGGCTCATTGTTTGTCTTTGTTTGGTTCGTCCAAAAACGAGTTTGGGTAACCCCCTCCACTTGCTTTTTCCCTTTCTGAGAATCCCCTGTCATTTTTTTTTTCTTTTTTCTTGTTTGTTTGTCTTTGCATGTTCATAGCCGCATACTTAGATTTATAGTTTTAGAACTTTTTTCTTTGTTAACATGTTTAGTTGATTACTTGTTTTGGACTATTCGATTAATCAGAGATTTTTTAAGCTTTTATCTAAATTTGCATGAATTGAGCCTAAGTAGGATTTTGTTGAACTGGTCACCGTGATTCTGTTTTGTTTAAATGCTCCTTTCTTCTATCTCTAAAATTAGATTTTATGTTTAATTGAGTTAGCTAGTATGTTTTGATTAATATACCTGATTAGTTTAGTTCTAGGATTTCTTTATGGTGTCCGGTGAATATTAGTTTAATTGTTGTAATTAGCTAGATAAAACAACCTCTTATTAATAATTAGGTTGATTCCAGTTCAAATTGCATTAGCTTTCTTACTTTTATTTCTATTAACATCTTTTGCATCTTTTGATTTGTTTCGCTTGTGTTTGGCATGATTTGAAAATCAATATAAATCTTAGGGACCTAATTGAACTAAAAGAGTTTAGGATAGAGTTGAAATTGGCAGCAATTCAAAGGGTAAAAATGGACTTTTACTTAGACTAAAAATCAAAAGCTTCAAAGAAATGGTACAATTGTCCTAGCTGTTATGAAAAAGATACTGAAATATTTGACAGCTATACCAAGGGCTGAAAAAGGACAGTACAATTTTTGCTATAAGATAAGGAATATTCCAAAAGAATACCTATCCTAGATAGCTTATATATAGATACTATCCCTAAAAAATAACGGCATATTAGAAAACCCCTAAAACATTATCAAAATTTCAGTCATTGTGTTCTTAAAAGTTAGTTTTCCTTTTTCTTTTTGATTTTAAAAAAACACTCAAAGACCTCCGCGATTTCTTCTAGTCTTCATAAGCTGAAAATATGGTTTTAAATTGGAAGTTTCTTGGTTTCTCATTGGATTTTTTACTGTGTTGAGTTGTTGTTGAAGTTTTATTTTGGGCTTTGATTAATGCTCTTTGGGTCCTGTTGCTGCCCCATTTCTTTTTAAGTTTCATCCATCTTCTTCACATGTTAGTTGCTGGTTTTTGTTGCTATATGTTCAACGTACCGAACACAACTTTTCTTCATGTAATGTTTTGCTAAAATGATACGAGATCAAACCTGCAAAATTACATGTGATGAATGGGTGTCTTTTAATGCTAGTCTCTGATTATATTGATATGAATCCCAGTAATTTGTTATTATATGAGTTTTTAGCTTGAAGTAATTTTGTATGAATATCTTAGAGCCCATTTGGATTGGCTTAAAAAAGACCTTTATGCACAAGTGCTTAAAAATAACTTTTAAGTGTTGGAGCTTAATTTATAAATAAGCAGTTATATACTAGGATAAAAGTGTTGAAGCTTAAAAAAAATTGTTGAAGTATTTGGAAAACAAGTTCTGGTAAGCACTTTTTCTTATTGAAAAGACAAAAATATTCTTAAAGCTGCTAACATTATGGTGAGATGATACATCACTTTTTTTTTATTAGAGGTAGAGTGTAAAAAAATATAAAAATATTTGAAAGAAAACACTTTCTTTTTTAATTGGTTTTGTGTAATCTGGAGCGTAAATCCAAATTAATTAGAATCTGAATATTTTTGTCAAATACCAGTTAAAAAATAAAAACAGAAAGAAAATATGGGAGTATTATACTTATTTATTAGAGTAATACTTATCTGGCTGGAAAGTTAATTATTTATCGTTCATAAAATTTTAACTTTTAGTTAACGCCAAACTCCAATTGATATATCCATGAAAAGTGTTGAAGAAAAGTACAAACAAATGAAGATGAAGCAGATATGAAAAGGAAAGAAGAGAAAGACATAGTGAAGGAAATTGGAGTACAATGTTTTAGAATTTCTTTGACTCAGGGTAATTTTGGTATTATAAAAATGCATAAGGGACAAGAGAGTAATTTAATTGGTCAAACTAAAATGGCTTTTAAGCCAAAATCAAAAAAGTTGGGGTCTGCCAAATTGTTACTTTTAGCTTTTTAAGCACTTTTTAGCTTTTTTTAAGCAGCTTTTGTTTTTGCCAAACACTCCAAAAAATAAAAAAGTGCTTAATATCTGGTTTGACCAGCTTTGAAGACCATTCAAACACCCTCCTAGTTAACAGATGGATGCTTTGTAGTCCTCATTTTGAAAATAACCTTGTTTGAAGATGCTCCTTAGCTAATTATTATGTCTGCTAATGCTAATTCTGGATTCTTATTCATTAGAGTCATGTCTTTCTTTCTTCTTTTATTTAAGTGCGTAATTTGTTGTTTACTTGCATTCATCTGAGTTTTGTTTGCTGACCATGAGCTATAATCTGTGAGTTTGGCCACTAGTTGGCCAAATCAGCAGGTTCAAAATCTAATAATTGAAATTTTGTTGTTGGTAGCATGCTGAGTTTGGTGTTGGACCAAGCTCTTGATGGATAAATCAGGTCCAAAAGAGGCGAGTGTTCATTAGTTTATTAATTACATGGAAGTTGTAATAGATTAGTTGTTAATGTAGTAGTTCATATATTAATAGGTTATAATGTAATGCTCTAATTCTGGAAAGCTTCATTTTCATTTGGAGTACTATAATGAGTTATTCAAGAGTGATTCAAGAGTGATTCAAAAGCCTAGCCTTAAATTAAGAAAATTCTTAGTTTGAACTTCAATTAGGATCCTTAGCCCTATTTAAATAAAAATGCAAATCCCTTTGTTAAAATAAGTTGAGGCGTGCCATGCCAAATAAAAACTCTAATTCATGGCCCTCATAAAATTAGACCAAGATTTAACCCTTACAGAAAAAGATTTGAGTCGTGCCATAAATCATCCATGGATCTCATAAGTGTTGCTATTAAAAATTAAAATATTCGTAGTTGCTTTAGGCGCGTTATTTAAATAATTCATCATAGCTACCGGTACGGTTCCCATGACATAGTTTTTGATTTTTCATTACTAAAATTCGGATGTACATTTCATGTGACCCAATTTCAATCTTCAATAATGTTAAATAAAGCGTGTTGCAAACCACAGGTGCATTTCATGTAGCGTGGTTTAAGACATGTTTTAAATAGCATTGAATTCTCCATAGATAATTAAAAGCATTTATAAAAGCTAAAAATGCGCAATAGGTTAAAACATGTAGTAAATCAAATAATTGGCCAATTTTAACAGTTTAAGTGACCGTGCCAGAACCACGGAATCCGGGAATACCTAAAACTTTCTCCCGGGTTAACAGAATCCCTTATCTTGAATTTTCGGTTTCACAGACATTTAAATAAAGTCAAGATTTCCTCGAATTGGGATTTTAAAATAAATCGGTGACTTGGGACAGCAAATAAACTATTCCAAGTGGCGACTCTGATAATTTAAATTAATCTCATTTCGATTCATGTCACTTTAATTAGAAAATTCCTATATACCCTAGGGTGGTAAAAAGGAGGTGCGAGAGGGATTGATCGAGGTAAAAACAACTGGGGACTCATAAGCAAAAATAGTTCTGATGGGCCAATCGGGGCCTAAGGAATCACCAAGGTTATCGGTGTACAACTTTAATGTCGCCATTGTTACCATCGTATCTGCCATTGGATGAATCAAAGACACCAAATGACCTCTACCTCTGCAGTATGATCTAGACCAAAGGGATCCTTGCCTAATGTTCAAATATCACGGCATTCACGATCACATAACAAAGTAATGTCGACAATTAAGAGAAGAAGTAGCCCGTCTATTCAACAACGGACATCTTTGAGAATCCTGAGCGATTGAGCTAAGAATCATTTTAGGAATAGAGATTCTAATAAATAAATTGAGCAGGAAGAACCTCAGCACCTCATTAACATGATCATCGGTGGGGTCGACGTTCCCCATAGAAAGATGTAAAAATGCAGTAAAGTATTCATCAAAAGGGAAAATGGACTTGGGATTTTGTGCCAGAAGAAACCTTGTCTTTCAACGACGAGGACGCAGAAGGGATTGTGCATCCCTACAGTGATGCACTAGTAATATCCGTACTAATAAATAAATCTCGAGTTAAGCGTGTGTTAACTGATCCAGGTAGCTAGGCCAACATCATCGTATCAAGGGTTGTGGAACAACTCGGTTAACAAGATCAAATCGTGCCTTCAATCCGAGTTCTAAACAGATTCAACATGTTATGTGAAACAACAAAAGGGGATATAACATTACTGGCGAACACCGTCAGGACCATCTAGGAAGAAAATTTCTATGTAATCGAATGAGATTTTAGGTGTAACGCTATGTTCGGGAAGACATGGATCCACAACATGAGGGAAGTACCCTTGAATTTTCACCAAGTGTTGAAATTCCTTACTCCATGAGGCATTAAAACAATTTACGAAAAACAACAAGCCACGAAGGAAATGTTCGCAGTCGAAGAGATGGTCCTGATATCCGCACTTATAATGATAAAAGATCCAAGCTCGGTCACAAAGTAAGGAACGAAATAGAAATCATCAACACCAGTCTTGACATATGCTATTTTGAAAGTATTTTTCATTTTAAAAATATTCAGTGAAAAATTGGGTATTAACAGCTGCCCCTCTTTATCCGAAAAGGATGAAAGAGTTCTCGGGTAAAGATATGATGGCCAATTTTGACCTGGCAAAACAGTTTGAAGAGGTTTGTCCATGTTATGGCTTCTTATCTGCCTACATATCCCTGGTCTTACAAGAATCAGGCCACACGTAGTTCAGGATTCGTCGGTGGTGTATGCCGATAGAGACATTTCAAGAACGGATAAAATATTCAAGACGGGGTGAATGGTTAAAGTATAATAGAGCTGCGGGAACTGGAGCGGGATCGCTCCTGCCGAGATTGCCGTTTCTCACTGGTTCACTTGTAAATAAGAAATACACGCATATATTGTGTTTAAATTTAAACATGATGCACATTCCCATCGGACCATGAATGTTGTCTTTGGATGATTAGAATGACTTCCTTAGACCATGATGTCCTTGTCCATGAAGCGTATAATAAAGGATTTGCATGCCATGAAATGATGCTCTCGGGATATGGGAATGATTCCTCTGAACCATGACGTCTTTGAATTATGATATGCAGAAGATTAACAGGGATCCTCAGGCCATGGGCATGGCATTCTCGGGCTATGCAAATCGTGCCTTTGAACAAGGACACCTTCGGATAGTTTGATGATCTTTTCAGCCCATGAGATGTAGTGGGTGGCAATCTTTCAGCCATGCAAATGTAGAGGTGGCGATCTTTCAGCCATGCACTGCAGAAGTGGTGATCTTTCAGCCATGCAATGCAGAAGTGGCGATCTTTCAGCCATGCAAATGTAAATAAGTCTAGCGATCTTCCAGCCATGCAAATGTAATAAGGTGGCGATCTTTCGACCATGTAAATGTAAGTAAGGTGGAGATCTTTCAGCCATGCAATGTAAATATGGTTGCGATCTTTTAGACATGCAATGCAGAAGTGGCGGTCTTTCAGCCATGCAAATGCAAAAAATGCATATAGAGACAATGTTTAGTCTCGGAAGGCTGAATGGTATCCTTATGCAATGTAGATGGATACAGTGTTTAGTCTTAAAGGCAAAATAGTAGCCTTATGCAGTGGAGAAAAATACAGATGGAGACAGTATTTAGTCTTGGAAGGCATAATGGTAGCCTTATGCAATGCAGAAAATACAGATGGAGACAGTGTTTAGTCACGGAAGGCAGAATGGTAGCCTTATGCAATGCAGAAAAAGCAGATGGAGATAGTGTTTAGTCTCAGAAGGCAGAATTGTAGCCTTATGTAAAGCAGAAAATGTAGATGGAGACATTGTTTAGTCTCGAAAGGCAGAAAGGTAGTCTTATGCAATGCAGAAAATGTAGATGGAGACAGTGTTTAGTCACGGAAGGCAGAATGGTAGTCTTATGCAATGCAAAAAATGCAGATGGTGACAATGTTTAGTCTTGGAAGGCATAATAGTAGACTTATGCAAGAAATAAAAAGGGCAAATGGTGTTAGAGCTTTCTTAGCTGATAGCGAGTTGCGATATTGTAGCTGCTGGGGATAATGTGATGCAGGGAATATAACCGGCGCGCGTGGATAGCAAATGTTGGTAGGTGCAACAATTCCGAGAGTGGTATTCATGAACAATGTTTGTGAGCTTATAGTATGTTTGATGATTTTGCAATTCAAGTGCGTGCATCCAAAGAAGAATTGTGAGTT